>APFE031540191.1:189265-218589 GCA_000404065.3 Pinus taeda | reverse complement strand
GATGGTAGCTTATCTCTGAGAAGAGATGTGGTGACTACATGCCTCTGAACTGTTCCGAACTGTGTTACAATGAGGCTCGAATGCCTATTTATTGTTGAGAAACAATGGAAAACCCTTTGCATTCCAAAACCTACCCCTAGAAGATGAAACGCCAAATTGTGGGCCCCATTTTGGGTAAATTGGTACATCAATTTCCCGGGGTTGTAACTTTGGCATACGATCTCCGTTTAACGCGTATGATAGCTTATTAGAAAGATCTATCCGAGAAATACCACTTTGGGAAGGGAAACATCGGTCCATGGACCCATGTTGCCCCCAGATTCCCAAAAAAAAACGTCGTTTAGGGCCTCAAAATGGCTCCGGAAGTTCAGGACCCGAAAAAACTGCTAAAAATAGTAAATTGTGCTACAACTACGGAAACTGAAAAACTAAAAGAGACAGTTGCGGGGGTCAAAATGGGATAGGTGGGTGGCCACCAACATCCACCTGGATCAAGTTTAGGGATCACTCTTCATGACTCTAGATAGACTTCCAGCTTGAATTTCCATAGCCAACTAAGTCAAATTAGCTTAGTTAACTATTACAAGTTACTGTGAGAATAAAATTTCCATTTAATTCAAGGACAAATTAAATTAGAATTTCTAGATGTTATTTTTAACATTTCTTGTTTCTATTTTCAACACTCCCTCTCAACAAGAAAGGAATTCAACTCTATCTCAATCTGGTACCTTTGGAATGTTCTGCATGCAATAATTCTCTTTAGTGTTGTTGCTACTGTAACTTCTGAAACTGAAAAAAACATCCAAACTGAATCAATATGATGTATCTATCACCAGAGTCTTTGACTGCTATTAGCTACCGCATTGTCTATTGAAAACTCTACACTGTGCCATCTGTAATGCTTCCAACTTTGCGCTACGCTCTCCAATATCTAGCTACTTCTAGTCTCTTCCTCTGTCACTCTGACATCTAACTGAATCAACCACCATTGATCCATCCTGCTACTATGTACTGTGGGCTCTTGTAGCAAGGTAATGGTCCATGAGACAAAACATCTCAATGGACCTTGCCTAATTTTTTGCACTCTTGGGACTATTACTTCACATTGCTCCACCTCTCACTTGGAGGTATGGCTGCATATGCTCCCTCTGCCCACTTGGCTCAAAATTCCCCCCTACTGGAGATCTCTACTTAAGTGGATGCCTCCACTCGGTCTCGTCTCTGCTTCTCTAATTGTGGTTGCTCCACAACTTTTTGAGGCTGCATGTTGAGAGGTAATTCATGATCCCTCTCAACCACCAAGTCTCTAACATTTTCCTTGTTCCTCAAAGATTTTCATTCATCTTCGACCTTGAGAGCATACATGTTCTTGAATCACACACTAATATGTTTCATCTGTCCCATGGTGATGTGTCTAAGGAAAACCTTTCCTTTGCTAAAAATCATATCGTAGCCATAATCTTCCAATATCGTGACAAAAACAAGATTCTTCTTTAGTCCTGGAACATACATCACATCTATGATTCTGAGAGGGGACCTAGACTCCCTCTGAAAGGTACTAGTACCAATGTCAGTTGTGCTATACCTCCCATCATCTCCAAATTCTATGTTCTGCTTGAGGTCTTTCTCCTCCAAGTCATTGAAGAGATCTCTATTCATATGGAATGAGGCATCACATTCAAGATACCACATGCTTCCCATTATGGTGGTGGCCATGCATGTAATGAGAGTGAAATCAATTTCGAATTGTGAAGCTAGAGCTTCACCTACTGCTGCTATTGCAGGCTCCCTCTTGCTTGCTTTCTTCTGTGGCCAATTTATGGCATAGTGCCCATACTCGTGACAATGAAAACAATTGATGTTCGACAAGTTCTTCTTCTTTCCACCCTCCTCGCCTTGGGACTTCTTTCCCTTGGCTTTATTTTCTTTGTTGACTAACGCATATTCCTCTTCCACTTCTTTGGAAGAGGTCCCATCTCTGGTGTTTTTCCGAAAATCTTCTTGTGCCAAGTCAGATCACAACCGCTCCCACTCCGGTAGATTCTCCCTCCCATTAACAGAGTCCTGGTAACTATGCCAGCTCTTGGGAAGTTGTAGAAATGATAGGCTGACCAGATCATATTTGGAAATAGCAATCGTGACACTTCCAAGCTCATCTTGACATTGAGTGAACTTGGTCAAGTACTTTAGAATTGAGTCACCCTTCTCCATATTGATATTTATGAGTTTGTTCTTCAGTGCCAACTTGCTATGGTCATTTCTATTTTGAAACAAGTCCTTCAATGCCTTCCTCATTGAAAATGGAGTTTCCTTATCATGGAGATTTGAGACAATGAGATCTCAAACTCCTTCTAGGATAATCCTTCTCGCTTTTGCCTCACACTTCCTCCATTCAACTAGATCTTTAGCATTCGATGTTGGAGGCTTTGGAATATCATGATCTATGAATTCCTTTAGCCCATTTTCTTCCAGTATTTCCTCCATCCCATCCTTCCAAGCTATGTAATTCGAGCTGCCCTCCAGGGCATACTTAAGTCTCAAACTGTAGAATGACATATTGTTGACTCTAAAGTATGAACTGCAAATTTAATTTCACCTGCACAACAAGCTCAAATTCTCCTCTTCTATACTATATTCAACTCCAAAACCATGTATATTTTTACTATAGATTTATATAATAGATTGTAATATGATAAAGCAATTGACTTGAATCTACTCTACTCATCAGCAGAAACACAAATTGATTGATGAAATCACGAGGCAGAAAAATGAAGAATTTCAATCACACATAACACAATATTTCTCTGGGGAAAACAACTGCTCAAAACCCTGACCTTCTATATTTCATTAACCAGAAGATTTGAGAATAAAATACAATGCTTGTTCAACCTAAACAATTCCTGCACAAGTACAATCTATCTCTCTGCTTCAAAACCAGCTCAAGCCAACACTTAGCCAAATTTGTTGCCTGCCAAGCCCCTACTTCCTTGTGCAATTCCTGAGAGAATTAGCCCATATTTAATTTGGAAATTCTCCACCCATGATTGTGCAATCCATACATAGGCACTCAACTGATTGCATGCACCATATGTACAACTTGGAAAATTATACAACTAATAATACACTATCCTTAAACTCTAATATCAACTGGGTCTTCCTATGAACTGACATCCATGATTTATTTATGAGTGAATCTTCAATTAACTAGTGTTCAAGTGAAGATGCACTGGTGCCCATCCCTAATACTAGACCTTCTACTATTTCCTCCAATAGTTAGAACTAGTTTAACTGACTATAACTCAGTTAGATTGAATTAATTAATTGCAACTCAAAAGAACTCAACTCGGGTCCCTAAAACTTAGGGATCACTCTACATGACTCTAGATAGACTTCCAACTTGAATTTCCTAAGTCAAATAAGTCAAATTTACTTATTTAACTATTACAAGTTGCTATGAGAATATAATTTTGATTTAATTCCTAATTTAATTCAAGGGAAAATTAAATTAGAATTTCTAGATGCTATTTTAAACATTTCTTCTTGCTATTTTCACATTCCCACAACATGGGTATATATGCATATGGGGAATTTTCTCCTCAAACCTATGCCTGCGACTCTGGGGTTTGTGCCACTTTTTCAGGCCCGGAGCCTAGGTCACTGCCCATAACTCAATGACAGGTTCAAAAGTAAATTATCACAACGAAACAATGATGCATTTGAAAAGACACTGATAAGGAATAGAATGGACCCCTACTAGCCATGACAGACATTTTGTCAAACATCTCGTAAACATAAAATCTACAGGTATTAACAACAAAACTGAGCATATGGGTCTCATACTTATCTAAGAATCGCTAAGAAGCATTGACGCCTCAACACATTAGCTACAATTTCATCTATTAGGCCATAGATACATTATTCATTCATTTACAAGTAAAAACATGATGAGAGCCATACATAACCACTATCATAATACATGTTCATAACCAACATACTAATGACAGAAATACCAAGGTAACAACAACCATATAATCCACATATAAACCAGTACAATACTCATGAAATAATAAGGAGAAATGACCTCATATTAATGATGCAAAGGCCAACTAGGTTCGGGACTTCCATGAACCACCCGACCATAGACATGGCTGAGCCAAATCTCTCTTCAACTAGTCACCCTCATTCCATATTCCAAGCATGAATTTGGGATATCATAAAACACATCAATCAAAACCATCAAGGGCTTCTAGAGGCCAAACCACCTCAACCCATCAAACAATGGTTCCACCTTATAGTTAGACATCACAAAACCATCACTAGATTGGTCTCTACCCAAGCCTTCCAAGGCTCCAGAGTGATTGTTCCAACTAAGGCTTCTAGGACTAGTAACTCAACCCACAACTTTTCATGGCTTCCAAAGAGTTTGTCCAACCAGGGCTTCTAAGACTAGTAACTGAACCCACCAAGGGCTTCCAGAGAATTTGTCCAACAAGGCTTCCAGGACTAGTATTTCAACCCAAGCTATTACAGGGCTTCCAGATCGTTTTCCCAACCAAGGCTTCCAAGAACTAGTAACTCAAACCAAGCTAAAGTAAACATGAGAACCAACCAGAAAAATAAAGAAATGAACTTACAACACCATGGCTATCCAAGAAATGGCAAGGCTAGGAAAATCCACTGTCAACCCAGGCAATCCTCCATGCCAATGACAAATCATGACCAATAAACCACATGCATATGCCGTGCATTCCAATACTAGCAAGGAACTCATACATGCAACTCGATACATGCAAGAAAAACCCACTTCAGCTGTTGATCCTGATGTCCTCTTGCACTTTCCTACTCTTCCTATGCCTTTCTTGCTCCAAAAATCCAAGTATGCCACACTCCTCAAGAGTGATCCAAGAAAACCATAAGTGTCCAAGAGTATGAGAGATAGAGAGAAAACAAAAGAGAGCTCCACCAAATCTTGTCAAGAAAAACTTGCCAATTGATCCTCAAAAACCTTTTTATCAATGAGGCCTTTGTTTTCTTCAATTTCCATTATTTTCCTTCATTTTCATCCTCACATGCAACCCTTGACCTTTCACCTCCCTTTTCTCCTAATTTCCTTTATTTTTATAAATAAAATGCCAATAAACCTCATGCCTTTCCAAAGCCTTTACCTTTGCCTTTGCCGATTTCCTTAGCCATAATAAATTGAAGTGACACCCCACTAGGATGTTTTTTCCCACCATTCAACTTGGAATACATGTCCCATAACCATGGTTATTATTATTCCTTTATTAACTTTTATTACATGGATTTTTGACTAGGGATGTTACAAAACCCTCCCTCTTGGGGGAACACCGTCCTTAGTGTTCATTGCCACCTACAAACCAGAAACTACTGAAAACAAAACATACTTCCCATGGAGCTTTATAACATATCTCATTGCAATATTTACAATGAGAATATGCTAAAATATGAGAAACATACAATTTAAAGGAGCTTTATAACACAACTCATTACAATATTTACAATAATAACCACATACACACACATACACATTTGCTTCAGCCAAAAAATAACCATACTGTCTACGTATCTTTATAAATCTAGCTCGATACACTATTTACAATGATATACACATATACACATATACACATATGCACATTTTCTCATCTAGAAAATAAAAGGATATGGTGCTTGCATCTGCAATAAGGGAATCTAGAGGCTCACACATCTACCCTCAAAGTAATACCAGGGTTCACCTCCTTCCTAGGATGTCCAGAATCCACTGCAAAGTCAAAGTTACATCGAATGTCTTATGCTATAATCCTGCGTCACTTGTCCTCTCAGTGAACAGTTATGGATTCATTGTTCCAGGGCACACTCCCAATGTGCATTTGATTCCATCTAGAAATGCTAATGACCAAAAAGAAATATATCCCCGACCTTCCCTTCTGTTCTACACAGTCCCTTGGGCAATCTAGTCACCCCCTACCGTGTAGTCACACACCTTACAAGTTCCGTTGGCACCCCCATCCCGCGCAGACTATCCCTCAACAAGGTTTCCTTGCATTGAAAGGTCCAAAAAATAAGGCATATCCCTACCTTAAAACCATCATACTGGTCATAGCATGCTCATGAAAATCAATGGAAACTATTGGGTACCAATGCCCCATAATGGCCTTGCTTTTGAATGCTTTACTAGCATACTTCTGCATGTTTCAATTCCTTTCATTGCTGCCGCTAATTCTTGCAGTCGATTTCAACCACCCTACCGGGAATTTCATGCTTTCATGTACCAAGCACATAATTTCCATTAGATTCAAAATAAATTGAAATAAATTCAAATCATACCTCATTGGTGGTCTGTCAACAAGGTATACTTGTGATTTTGTTCGCTTCCTATCACAACAAGTCAAACTAGCATCTTTGACCAAATCATCATGTATAAACATATCACATCAGGTTAGCTCAAAACACAACCATCATAGATCAAAATCATAAATTACTGTAACCATCATAAACCAAAATCATAGATCACATGTAATCATCATAGACCAGAATCATAAATTACATGCATAATAAAACTGAAATAAAATATTGATACTTATACTTTAATCAATCCTTATCTTCTACCTTTTTCCTTGTTCCGTACGCACACTGGATCGATTCCCACACCCGAAAAACACCTAATGCCTTCTCCTCAACCATGTGCACATACACATAGTGTGCATCACACACATAAAACCACACATGACATACAACACCATGAAATACATGAACCTACACCTGACATACAACACATACACCTACACCCAATGTACAACACAACACCACACATATTCCTACATCCGATGTACACCACAAAACAATACATACATCCACACCCATTGTACAAAAAAACTCAAATACATACACAAAGTACAAAATGTTGAATACATGTCATGATACTATGACTACATAATGCACATACATAGTATCGCATGCCTGCAACACAACATGTACAACATGCACACAATACCACATGTGCATAAGTACCATATGTACAACATGTACACAATACCCACTTGTACATAACACCACCTTCACAACGTGTACACAACACCACGTGTACACGACATCATCTCCACAACATGTACACAACACCACATGTACACTGCACCACCTGTACAATGTGTACACAACACCAGATGTGAACATCATCGCATGCATGACATGTACACGACACCAATGTACACAACACTACATGCACAACATACACACAATGCCACTTGCACACAACACCACATGTACAACATGTACATAACACCACGTGTAGAAAACACCACATGTACAATCATTCACACAACACCATATGTACATATCACTTCATATACACCATATACATAGCACCATATGTACACAAAACTGCATATCCAACATGCACACAACACCATACACACACATCACTACATATCCATCACGTGCACAATACAATATGTACACAACACCACATATCCAATATGTACATAATACCATCTATACCAAGCATTGCATAAGAAATATGCACACACAAAACCATATATACAATAGACACACAATATCATATGTACAAAATACTAAATATATTACATGTACACATCACCATAGGTACAATCACTGAATATACAACATGCACAACATATACGAAACTGCACAACCAAAACCACACTATCTCTACCAGGAAACTTGTTGTAGTTGCTACAACATCCTCCAAAATTTTGGCTTGGAGTCAAATTTCGAAGCCTTCCTTGGTATTTCCCTTGATTGTTGCAAACACTTAAGCTCATTTCATGAGCTTTCCCCAAGTTCTTTGAACCCTTTCGCTTGTTCGATTAATTGTCTTCTTTTGGCATGTTTGAATGTTATGTCATGTTTGTGGACCTTTTTTGGTGGTTTCGAAGGTTGGTCTGTGTGTATATGAGTTTTTCTCGCCATGTAAATACCTGTCACACTCATACATGAAGTCTTGAGCACTATCAAACAAGTATCGTCATGGCCATCCTAAAGTCTATCACAAGTGTCGCACTTGTCACTTATTGTCATGAGACAAACACATAGAGGGTAATGATTCTTTTTTTGTTCTGATGGTCTATGTTGTCGTGTCATTGAAGTATGCTAAGTGTGTTATTATAGTTCAAGTTCATCATGAGTCTATCTTCCTCTCGCACTTAGCCATTTTTGGAAAATCTTCCTGATTGGGTAACTTAGCTTCACCGGGCCCCGAATGAGCTGTGCACTGCGTAGTCTTAGCCCTCATTGATGTGAAATTGCTTCCTGCAACTACAAAATGCATAGTCACAGTCCTATAGGGTTGTTGTATTGTGAAATCCAAGAGCCCAATAGCCTTCCTTGACCCCCAGAATTGCGCAGTTGTGCCTCCTAGTCTACCTTGAACAACACACTTCGCACTTTCAGTCCTGAAGATTTTCTCCTTTCTTGCTAGAACCTCAAAATGCATAGAGATCCTAGCCTCCCTTGGCCTCCAGAATTATACAGATGTGTCTTGTAATGTCCTTCCCTCAGTTGGAGCTCACTGTCCTCAAGAATTACGCATATTTGTTCTCCTTGTCTCTCTGCTGCCTAGACCGCCTTGCCTCACCTCTTAGGGCATGCTCATCCCACATCAACTATTGCTTTCTTGAACTG
This sequence comes from Pinus taeda, assembly GCA_000404065.3. Taxonomy (NCBI): domain Eukaryota; kingdom Viridiplantae; phylum Streptophyta; class Pinopsida; order Pinales; family Pinaceae; genus Pinus; species Pinus taeda. The sequence continues at coordinate 209,931 of APFE031540191.1, read as the reverse complement.
CACAATCTTGACTCTCAGTGGCCACTGCGTAATTTTTCTCCCAAGTGGGGAATGTGCTAAAAAGTTCCTCAGAGAAATCCTGAGCTATGCCCTGTGCAGTCTCAATGATCAATCTCTCTCCCTGTCACCTGGAACTACACAATGCACAGTTACTGGGCCCTCTCTCATAACCTTTCACTTGTACCTGGCTCAGTTCATGGATAATAATTCATCATCCTAGACTAGGATGTTTTTGGAATGATGTCATCCTTTCATGAGTGAATTGCAGGAACATGTACACTATCAAGTCATGGCGAGATGATGAAGAAGGAGAAGAAGGAGGGAAGTATGCCTAAAGACTCACTTGTAGCTGAACAGACAAGTGGACCTACCAAGAACAAGCAAAGGGGCACACGTTTACAACCACCTTCCAAGATCAAAGATCATTGAAGAGCTCGCATTACCAAGTTATGCGAACAAGAAGAGAAAGCATATCCAAGAACACATCTAGCACTTAGCAACAACAATGAATTGACATTGCCACATCTTCAAGCCAGTCCATGTTAGCAATGTCATGTCAAGTCGTGTCATGCGTTTTCATATGCCACATCACTATTGTGGGCCATTTATATTGTAAATCAAATGTATTGTAAAGTAGAAGCCTGATGGACACACATGAATGTCAAGAGTCATGTAAGTTTAAAAGCCATAGGAAGTTGAACAATCATGAGGGTAGTCAAAGAGTCAAAAGGGGTAAGCATCATCCCTTGGTTATATATTCCCCCTGTATGAGCAAAAGAATTTTCACCTTGGCTCCTCTCGCAAGGCACTAGAGAGACCAATTAGTTCTTTGAGGAGCAAGTAATGGCTCAAATGTCCCACTACTGGGGCTAGTGATGTACAATCTAAATATGTGTCTTGGAAATTTTGCTTAATAAAAAAATCCTTTTAAGGCTAGCACGTTCTTCATGCATGAATTATGTATGTTTGTAAGACTATTCTATGGACGTTTGTATTTCATGTTTGCTTTCACATGTACTAAGATAATTGAACTCTTTTGGTTATTTTAGTGTTTACCTTGTTGAGAATGTGTTGTAATTGTTTTTATTGTTGTTCCATCCTTGTGGACTATTCCATAGGATACTAGAAAAACATTTCCTTGCTTATTGGTTATAGTGACTGTCACATGCGTTGTGGACTATTATGCTGGATGTTAGACGAATCTTCCCTTGTTTGTTGGTTGTGATGACTTTCGTGTTCGCTATGGACTATTCTGCTGGATGCTAACAGGTCCTTCTGGTTCATCTGTGTCTCTTCCTGGGTGGAACTATTACCTCTCATTTAAACACTGAATTTTCTCCCCCCTTTTGCTGTAAGGGAACCTAAACACAGTTGCATTGCATACTCACAAGGCACACTCACCTTGCTTTTTGAAGATACCATTGCATCACTCTCTTGTGCTGACAGCTAGAGCCAAGGAAAATATTTAAGGATTTGGTAACTAAGAATTTATACCAAATGGGACTCCTACACCAAATAGTGTAAGTTTTGATTGGGACTTCATATCAGGGAGATCCCCTGAATGTTGCGGGTCCAAAATCGTTAACATTTATGGCGCTAGAAGGAGGGCATCCAATATTTTATGGCTAATTGTCCCATCGACCCCACTAATCCATCTTTTGGGCAAGGCAATAACGTCCACTTCGTCTCCCCTACTCATAATTCCGAAGTTGGTGACAATTCACTACCTAGGCCTAAACGTGAAATCCCGTATCATCAACTTCAGGCTATCCACCCCATCACCCATCAATTTGCAAAATCTTTTGGATTGATTCTGGGAGTAATCAGTCTTCCATATTCTAAAAAGAAGAAAAAGAACACCCCCATAGGAGTAGTGGTCTCATTTGTTGAAGAAGTGGTCCATGTGACTCTTGAAGAACTAACAAACGCTATTGAAAGGGAATAAGAGCCTCCACTCTTTCAAGGAGGAGAAGGAGGTAACACCTTACTCTCAGGTTCAACTTATGGCAGGACATGCGGTGAGGAGGAAAACGAAGAAGAGGAGGAGGAACCATTAGATTCAGAAGAGTAAGATGAGGATAATGTAGAAGAAGACATGACAAAAAAAAATATGGATGATGACTTAGGGCCCACTGGCACTTCTAGGTGTCCTGCACAAGATGTCGAGGCACACAAAGAATCTCTTGGTGAAATATGACCCTGAAGATAGTGAAGGCTAAAGATCACTTGGATAAATTTTACCTACATCTACAAACACTTAAGGTACGTTACAATGACGTTTCATGCATAATTTTTCCATGTACCTTGGATGGTAGAGAAGCTATATGGTATCACAACCTTCCCCCAAACTCCATCCAAAATTGGAGGGAATTCAAAAGGACATTTCTTGAAATTTTTTCTGAAGACAAGACCCCTACCATGTTATTAAAGGTGTTGGGTAGTCTTAAGATGGAGTAGAAGGAAAACGTTAAAGATTTTAATCAAAGGTTCAATTGCATCTTGAACAAATTTTCAGATGACACAAAAACTCATGACTTCAACACCATAGACTACTACACTTCTACCTCGCCGACAAGTATTGCGCAGTTTGTAAAGCAAACTGTGAAAAAAACATTGACAAAAAAATACAAAGAGGCTATTTCCATTGAGAAGGGCTTGTGCACTATTGAATTCATCATAGATGATGAATCAACTAAGGACTCTAAGGACACGGTTAAGAGGTGTTAGTATTCCATGAGTAAGGATAAGGAAAAGGAACCAAATGATATCGAAAGCCTAACTCATCTCATGCAATCCTTGATCACTGAAATGGATGAACTCAAACAAAGGACAAGTGAGACTATCGTGAGAAGTAGGGCCCCCAAGTTCATGCTTAGAAGGAATTCATCTTTTGGCAGTAGCAACAATCAGTCAGAAAAATATGCACAGAGTTCCAATGTGGTTTTGAACATTGAGAAGATTAACACATATTCATATTGCATGTTTCATAATGAGCATCATTTGGAGAATACATGCCCACAATGGAACCATCTCATGAGAAGAATGGTTGCGCAGTTTGTGGACTCAGTCATGATTGAGGAACAAGCTGAGCTCGATGAAGAGAAGGAAGAAGCTGCTATAGCTGATGAAGCTCCAAGCACTGGGCATGCAGTGAACATGTATCATTGAATTCTCGCAGCCCAGAAGAAGAGGAACCAATATAGCTTGAGAAGCCAAGGGCCGACCACTATGATTGAGGTGTTGAAACATAAATTCAAAGAAAAATTGTTAAGAAAACTCAATCCTTTGACTAACTCAGTGCAGAACACTCAGAGAAAGTTCGGGAAAATAGTTCTAACAAAAAGTGTTTCCGACAGCAGTAAGGACATAACCATCCCTCCAGAAACCATAAACCAAGTTCCATCCCCATACACCTGGGTCAGTCTTTCGTTGTAGATTATAACATTGTAGAGGACATGAAGAAGGTTCCTACAAACATTTCCGTATTTTAACTTGAAAATATCATGAGCCAGTGGGACATCCTTCTATGGGCACTTGGACAAACCTCTATCAGTGATGCTGCCGATTCAAACAAGGGATCTAGTAAGTCTCGTGATGCTCTCACATCTGTAATCAATGCACTCACGATGGAGGCAAACACACTCTGCTCACCGTTCTTGTTAACATTTGAAATATTCAACTTCAATGTACACAATTGATTGGTTGAATCTGGTGCATCGCTAAATGTCATGATGCTATCTATGGCCAAGAAGATCAATGCTAAACAGGACAAGGCATATGCAAAAATCATTCAGTTGGGCAAAACTCACGTCCAGGAAATTAGTTAAATCAAGGATGTCATAATCTAGTTATCATCTGATGGGTGAGTTCACCAATGTATCAACATAGTGATTGTGGACATTTTGAAAGCATATGGAGTATTACTGAGCATAGACTAGTCAAGCAAGCTTCAAGGATACTTTGCCACAGACTGGTCACAATTATGGCTTCCGTACAGGGGTAGGAACAATCAGGTCCAGGTAGAGTCAGAGACATACATGAAGCACACAATGACTCCTTTGAATGGGCATAACGAGCCAATGGATTTCGTGGAACTTATATTTGGAAATTATTTTCTAGAAACACAGTTGGGGTGCTATCTTGCAGAGCCATCCCCATTTCCACCAAACACACAGTTGGATATCCTTCCATGTCCAACTGGTGATAATGAACTTTGTACAACAAGTAGTAGTAGTAGTAGCAATAGTAGTACTAGTGTAGTGAGTAGTCCTTGCACATATGATATGTGGAAAATGTACTTTGATGGATCCAAGATACAGGAGGGATCTACAGCTGGTTGCATTTTAATAGACCCACTGCAGGGAAAAAATCTAATCTCTAGTCGCTTGGAATTCGAGTGCAAAAATAACACTGCAGAGTATGAAGCACTTGTTTTGGGCTTATAGAAGGCCATTGACCTCACACCGTTGTTCTAAAAGTGGTAGGTGACTTCAAAATCATGGTGCATCAGGTACATAACGCTATACATTGTGTGTCACCTCATCTTTAGAGTTATCAATAAGAGGTATGGCGAATAATTTATCACTTCCAAGCTTTCAATATTATTTCATTACCAAGAATACATAATGTAGCTGCAGATGCTTTGGAAAACATAATTTCTAGGAAGTTACCTTTAAGGGATGACTTTTCTATTGAAATTTTGTATAAACCATCCATCCCAGATAATATAACTAAGTTACACATTTTTTATGACGACCAAAATTTACTGTACTTTATGGCGAATGGTGATGTATTCAAAGATGCACCAATCGATGAGGATGAGCACGAACAAACACCATAGGATGTAGCCATTGCAAGTAAAGGAAACCTCATCCCTAAGGGTGTGGCATCACTTGAAAATATGTATGATTTGCAGAACTACTTCAGGGGACCTGTTAATGCTAAGATCCACAGTTCTACACTTTCGCATAATAAAATCAACTTGGGAAATGGGAAAGATCCTAAATATGTCAATCTTGATACCTGTTGCACACCACAAGAGCGGCAAGCCTTCATCCACTTATTTAAGAAGTATCGTGATGTCTTCACATGGACATACGATGAAATCAAGACATATGACACACAAATCATCCAGCATGTGATACTAATCAAGGAAGGGGCCAAGCCATTCCAACAGAAACCGAGGAAAGTCCACCCAATGCTTGAGCCCCTCATACAGAAGGAGTTAAGAAAACTTCTGGATGCTTGCATCATCTATAATGTGCGACATTAAACACGGGTACGAAAATTGGTTCCTGTGAGAAAGAAGTTTGGGGAGACCCGCCTCTGCATAGATTTTCGCAATCTAAATTGCGCCTCAGACAAGGATAATTACCTCGTGCTGTCCATGGAGAAAATGAAGAAAATAGTATCGAGGGATGAAATTTTTTATTTTCTCACTGTATTCTCAAGTTACAACCAGGTTCTGGTAGCAAAGCTTGGCAAACTAAAAACTACGTTCCGAACGAAGTGGGACACACTCACATTTTGACGAATGCCGTTTGGGCTAGTCAGTGCCGGTGCAACATTCCAACGTGTGATTGACATCACCTTTAGTAGACTTATTAGACAGAGTGTAGTGGTCTACCTTGATGATGTGACAATATTTTCTAAACAAAGGTCAGACCACCTGCGCCATGTGAAGAATATTTTTGAGTGATGTCGAAAATACGGGATATCCTTGAATCCAAAGAAGAGTATCTTTGCAGTGTCCAAAGGTAACCTTGTGGGACACATCATTGATAAAAGTGGGATCAAGGTGGACCCAGACAGGGTCAGGACCATCATGAAGATTCCCCACCTAGTGAACAAGAAATCCATGCAATCTTTCTTGGGGAAGATAAACTTCCTCCAAAAGTTCATCCCTTACTATGCTTAGATTGTTAAATAGATACAGGAGATGATCAAGAAGGACACAGTTTATAAATGGGATATGAGGGAAAATGACATGTTTTCCCATATCAAGCAAGCTATAGCAGAAGCACCCGCATTGTACAACCCAAACTTCGGTAAATACTTATTTCTCTACACTTTTTCTTTCGACACCTATCTTGCTGCTGTGCTTATACAAAAGGATGAGTTAAACAATGAACGACCTATCTCATTCATGAGTGAAATCTTGCAAGGACTAGAGCTCAATTACCATGCCATGGATAAATAAGATTATGCAATGTAAAAGGCGGTAAAGAACTTCAGACCCTATCTATTAAAAAACCATTGTATTAGCTTTGTTCCACACCCAACAATCAAATCATTGCTTGTTCAACAAGAGTTGGGTGAAAGGAGGTGATTTGGATGACCGGATCATAGGAATATGATCTTGAAATCAAGCCAACTCACACAATCAAGGGTCATGGTATTAAAAAATTAGCAATAGAAGAAGTTAACACAAAAGAGGAAGAAGAAGAGATCGCAACATGGTAGCAAGAGATTGAAATGTACAATGTTGAGTGAGCCTCCCCCACTTTAGAGATAAACTCTTGGTACACAGATGTGCACCAATACCTTGAGCATGGCACAATTCCATCTCACTTATCTATGCAGAGGAAAAGGGTACTTTGAATTAAAGCATTTTCATATCAGTTGGTGCATGGGGTGTTGTTCAGGAAGCACCACAATGAAGTATTTCTCAGGTGTTTGGAGGCATATGATTTAGAAAAGGTGTTATGTGATCTCCATGATGGACCAGCCAGGGGACACTTTGTAGGAAAAATTACAAAACATAAGGTCATACGAGCCAGACTCTATTGGCCTACATTATTCAAGGATGCTCATGCCTATGCCCGCAAGCGTCTGGTCTATCAAAGGTGTGTCGACAGAAATAAGAAGTCAACAAACCCACTACAGCTAGTTGCAGTGGAAGAACCCTTTCAGTATTGGGCCTTGGATATCATTGGTGAAATTTTCCCGCACTCATCAAAGAAACACCACTATATTCTAACTGCTACAGACTATTTCACGCAGTGGACAGAGGTAGGTCCACTAAAACAAGTGAATGATCAGGAAGTCATTAGCTTTTTGTAGCAGATCATCATCTCCAGATTCGACATTCCTACATCTCTTGGTTTTTGAAAATGCAACATATGTACTTATCATCATTAAGACTTTGTGATTTTGCATTTGAAAATGGTATTATCTTGAAACATTCTGCTAATTATTATCCTCAGGGTAATGGTCTTGTTGAATCCATGAACAAGAACCGTATTCGTATCATCAAAAAGACCATATTCTTTGAACAACGAAACTGGCACTCTACTTTGGTAAATGCCTTATGGACTAATTGAGTCACACCCAAGCCTTATCTGAACACCTCCCCTTACTTCCTGGTGTATGGGAAGCCATCCTACCACCGACCATCTACTTTATTTCTCTCCAATTGTCCCAAGAGTCCCAAGGCAAGCCTTCTCTTTTAGTTCAGCATAGGATGGACACTTTTCACAAGCTACAGGAAAAAATGTTGAAAGAAAAAGAAAACGTTTCAGTTCACCAAAGTCGTATCAAGAGATGGTTTGATAGGTAGTATGCAGAGAACAATAACTTTAGTGTGGATGACTTAATTTTGAAGTGGGATAAAGCCCACGAGGACAAAGGCAAACACACCAAATTTCAGTCCCTGTGGATTGGTCCATACATTGTGCATGAGAAGCTTGGCCAACATAGGTATCATCTTCAATCACTCTACGGGAATATTGACTCTCTCCCTATCAATGGCCAAGACTTAAAACAATATTTTCAATGAAGATCTGGGGCTGTGCCCTGCTAGTTTCGGTATCTTCATCCCTCCATCAGTGATCAAATTTCTCTTTTTGCATGCATATTAGGTGTTCCATCTGATCAACTACATTCCATAGGTCATGGATCAACTAATGGTAGTGGTTTATGTCAATTTCCCTTATGAAATTCACCTGCTGGCTTGTTTTCACATGCTTTAGGTCATTTAATATCATTTTGTTTCACTTCATTTACAAAAGTTAGTTTTAGGGTTTCAGTCTCACTAGGTATAGGGTTTTCCATCATGGTCATCCAAAACTCAATAAAAGGTTAGCAGGCTCATGACAAGGTTTTATAAGTTCATAGAATCATAAATTCACGGATGATATGCTCAATAAATGGTTTTTACCTCAAAACTCTGTTTTGAGGTGAAAACAGAGTTTTTTTTATTTTATGTAGTTTAAAATGTTTCTATATGTAATAAGTTTAGCAGTTACCCTTGGTCACCTTACCAACTCCAGCCACTGCAAAAAGCAAAAGCACCAATGCATCAGTCCATCAATTGATCAAGAAAAGTCACACTTCAAATGAAAAATATAGTTTCTAAGAAAAAGTGACTATGACTTTAATAAAAGTGGGTTTGAAATAAGGAAAAATTAAAAGGCATCCATATATAAAGTGAAATTATGCTATTCATCTATTTCATTGTGCAAAACACCCTTAGAGAGCTAAAATCACGATTTGGAGGCAAATTGGGCAAAAGAAGGTGAAAACCCTGTTTTTCTAGCAAATCTGCCTGCCGCTGTGCATCAGATTGGTGCTGCACATCAGCATGTTTCAGCCAGTGTAAAATTACAACGGCGCTGTGCATCAGGAGGGCGCTGCGCATTGGGCCCAATGTGCTGCGCATCAGCCAAGAAGATGCCAAAACCATTCCAAATCACCCAAAACTCTCAAAAACACTGTATTCCTCTCCTACAAGTATGTTCTCATTGATCTTGAGCTGAATTTTGTCTTCTACATGTTTTATTCATGAGTTTTGCATCTTGAAAATCAGACCCTAGCTGTAAAAGTTTCACTCCATAACCAAAATCAAACATCTCTTTCCCCTTTTCTATACTTCATTGCTCTCAATCAATCCATTAATTCCATTTTCCCTATCCCACTCCCTTAAGAAAAATCACTCCCTTCATCAAACCCTAAGTCCCTCTTAAAACTCTAATTTCCAAAAATTTTCCCTTCATTCCCCAGCTCCATTTCCCCCAACTCCACTTCACATTTGTATAATCTCTTCATACTCATCTTCCTTGTCCTCATCCATTATCATTTTCCACCATTTCATCCTCACATCACATCCCTAAGACAAGCACCATGACAAGAAGTAGTGAATCAAGCTATGAAGAAGAAACACTCAGTGATAGCTCAAGGGAATGAAATGTACAACCTAGGAGAGCTCACAAGGGTGGAAAAATTATTAGAGAGGAACCTATTAGCATGACTGAACTCCTTGCTTGCCCCCTTGCTACTACATGTTTCAGATATCAATTTTGCTTTGAATTTTGTGAGATGGTTGAGAGGGCTAGATACTATCATGAGTAGCAAGGCAGTTTGTCATAAACATGGAGAATAATGTGGTGCACCTTGCTGGGATCAATTTCACTCTTTCACCAACTATTATTGTAGAAGCTACTAGAATGCCAGATGTAGGGGAAAAGTGGAACAAAAGGTAGGATATCAGCAAGCAACATTATGAACCATATATCAAGGCCAAATATCATGGTAAACTTAGCAAGGTGTTTCCTTTCAAGTTCTTGGAGGACCGGTATGTTCCTCTCATGAAACTCATCATCAAATACTTCACATGTGAGGGTAGGTTCTGCAGACTTTATGCCTACCATATCAGATTACTATGCACTTCACCAAGGTCAGAATGATGAGTATTCTATATTTCATATGCAAAAACATAGAGAGGATGACTGTGATTGCAAAAAGAAAACCATACCCACAGCAGCTCAATAGTATTTATCATTTTGTTATCATCAAAATTGTTGTTTTGCATCAACTCACTCAGTTGGGAGTGTCATGGGAAACTTTCATTGCCCATGAAAGCTTCAAGGGGCCTCAAATATTTGCAGATCCTTAAGAGGAAGGTGAACCTTTCGAGCAACAAAAAGAGCCTGAAAGAAAAACTAAAGAGGCTCATATTCTTGTGTTTGTTACTTATGAAAGGGGCACTAAGATTATTTTTGCAGCTACCAAATGATTACTATCTCCACCAGGGGTGGAAGGGGTCTCGTTTTCTTCACTGGATCATAGGAAAATGTTATCTTCACCGAGGGTGAAAGGGGAATTGCCTTCTTCTTCAGCTGAATAGGTACAGGGCAAAGACAAAGGAAAGCAATAGATGCATGAGGAGGGCCCTCCTGAAGGGCAAGACAAGGATTTTATCTTGGTTGAGGAGGATGACTTTGATTTGGGCTCTCAAAGCTCAAGACTCAAGGATATGATCATCAAAGAAAACGAGGCAGAAATAAAAGCCTTATCACTTGACCTTGAGAGGGCCAAGTCGATCATTAAACTTCTTGAGCAAGAGAACAAGCAACTAGAGGGCAAACAAAGTATTATGGAGCTGCAAACAACTAGAGAAAACAGGCAAGTGGCAAAGAGAAGAAAAATCAAAATGAAACCCCTTGAGCAAGAAATTGAGGCTGACCGAGAATCATGGTTGGAAAGAGTGAATATCCACCTTGAGAAGATGCTAGATAAAACTAAAAAAGAGAAGAAATTACCGCGTCACATGGCTTATCATTACTTGGGTCAGAATAAAATTTGCAAGACAAGGATAAATAGCCTAAAAGCTAAGTTAAAGAGAGCCTTGAGAGCCAAAAAGGAACAAGATAAACTTAAAATTTTGGCTGAAGCTTCATTGGCTCAACAAAGCATTAGCAAGCTTGCCTCTTACCAAATTTGAAGAAATTTTGGGAAAATTTTGTCATTTCACAATTTTTTAATTCAAAACACAAGAATTTTCAGTTGATGCTTTGGCTAGGTATTTTGCAAAATGGCTTGAATTTTTGGATTCTTCATGGAAAAATAATGAAACCCAGAAGGTTTCATAATATTTGGAGGAGATCTGGGTCACCTAAAGGGAAAAAAACACCTAAAAAATGCCCTCTCTGCCATGTTTTGGACCCACAGGAACTAGTCTTGGGAGAAATGAGTTTTGAAGGGGGAAATGGACTCCAAATCCAAAAATTCTAGTTGTTCCAGAAAGTAGATAGGTAGAGCTTTCTAACAAGCTATCCTTGGCCTAATTTAGTGAAGGGGAAGGCCTCAAAATGCAGCCTTGAAGTGGCGCTATGCATCAGGCTCAGGGCGCTGCGCATGAGGCAAAATTTTGCCAATTTTGCCTAAAAATTCAGAATTTCGCCTAGTTTGCTGTCAGTTGACTTTTTCTTCTCTCTTTGGTAAATTAATGATGTAATATGATGTAACATGATGTACTATGATGTAAATGTGATGAAAATGAATTTAGGGGGTAGATACATTAGTTAGAATTGGTTTGAGGATGAATGAATTAGTTTCCATAGTTTTAGAGGCAAGCTGTTCCATTGCCTATTTTCTAGTTCCCAGTTTAGATGTTGTTGAAACAGCTCCTTGACTCATGGATTCGACCCCTGATGGCTAGCATAGGTGGTTTGATGCCTATACCTTGTACTTTATTAGTCATTTGTCAAGGTTGGACTCTTATGGATGCTTTGAGCTTTATTGTAAATCGCTTTTGTAGTTTGGCAAGGAAATGAACCAGGGTTTTGCAACATTTTGAGGGATTCTTGTGGTAATGTGCCTTGGCATTGTTTCTTCCTTTTTTATTTAGTTTCTCTTATGTGTATATGTGCTAGCATCTATATTTTTCTGCATAACTAAATGAATCAAGATTAATAGGTGGAATCCTGATGTTCAGTGCTTTGCCTTGAGGTTACATTTAGTTTTAGATGTTTTCCGCTGTTTGAAGAGGACTCATGAACCTTGCATGCCCACTCCAACTCCTCACTAGTATTTAGAATCACCATAACATCAATTTCAAAGTGCTAAAACACTTTCCTACCTCGCCCCACAGAAACCTCTACAAATATGAGTTGATTTCCCAGACCTCAAGCTGCCTTCCTCATTTGATCCAGCAACCAACCATTTAAATCAATTAAAATCCTCTAAGCAAACATAACTAGCCTAAAATCAGTATTCATTTCAGTCATCTCAAGCCCTAGTTGCCAATATTTTTTTTGAGATTGACAAGGAGAGAGCCCTCTCCCGACCTGGTAGGGCTAGCTACCAGGTTAAGCATGGTTTGATGTTACCCTAGACCTTCCTTTCTTCAGCCTGAGGTAGATTTAGGCACTAACATGCCCCACACTATGTACATAGTCTTTTGTTGTTTTTTGTGACACTACAACATTTGGTTAGCCCTCTATCCATCTTCCTTATGTCTGTCACATCTTTTGTCTGATGAAGTTCTGACAAAAAATATGATCTGTCCATAAGTAGAGTTTTGGTCTAACAATGAACCTGTGTCTAGTTTGGAAAATCCATGCCTATACTCAATTTTCTAGTTTGGTGTTTTCAAGCCTATCCAACTAGTAGAAATGGAAAAGGGGAAAATCTAAATAAGAAAACCTAAATCAGAGGTATTTATATGCTTCTATGAAGGTACAACCTCTCCTAATCTCAATAAGTCGGGCTCCCTCTTTGACCCAAAAATAAATAAGTGTCGATGCATAATTCTCTTTAAATAAATAAATAAAGGCGAAAGAAGAGAAAGGATTCCTGCGTAGAGAGGTGAAGCAAGAAACTCCAGTTCTTGTGTGACTCCATTGGGGTACTATCTAGGCCTATTGGAAACAGAGCAACACCAGAGATGAAAAACTAGTCTTTGAAAATGTTGAGCTCGTGAGCCAAACTACCCTTCCCAACTCGAAACGTTGTGATTATGATGAATTTTATGTTGTATTCAATTGAGAAGGTATAGAGGGGACCATGTATTCCCATGGGGTAAGTGGGGAAGCCAAAGTAATCTGCATGATGAATCAATACACCTTGAAGAACCAAGCCCTTGCACAGAGGAAACTAACAAAGATAGAGAAGCTGGAGTTGAATGAGTGTGTCGTTAAGTTTTGTAGCTGCTGCAACACCCTCCAAAATTTTAGCATGCACTCAAATTTTATAGGCTTCCTTGGTATTTCCCTTCATTGTTGCAAACACTTAAGCTCATTTCATGAGATTTCCCCAAGTTCTTTGAACCCTTTCGCTTGTTCGATTAATTATCATATTTTGGCATGTTTGACTGTTATGTCATGTTTGCATACCTTTTCTAGTGGTTTCGAAGGTTGGTATATGTGTATACAATTTTTTCTAGCCATGTAGACACCTATCACACTCATACACGAAGTATTGAGCAATGTCGCACAAGTGTTGTCACGATCGTCCTAAAGTCTATCGCAAGTGTCACGCTTGTCGCTTCTTGTCAAGAGATAGTCACACAAAGGGTAATGATTCATTTATTGTTCTGATGGTCTATGTTTTTGTGTCGTCAAAGTATGATAAGTGTGTGATCACAATTCAAGTTCATCACGAGTTTGTCTTCCTCCCGTACTTATCCATTTTCGGAAAATCTTCCCAACGAGGCAACTCAAGTTCACACGGGTCCTGACTAAGTTGCACATTATGCAGTCTCAACCCTCATTGATGTGACCTTGCTATTTGGAACTGCAGAGTGCACAATCACTATCCTCTAGGGTTGTTTTACTATACAATCCTAGAGCCCAACAACCTTCCTTGAACCCCAAAATTACATAGTTGTGCCTCCCAGTCTGCCTTGAACTATCATGGATATTAAGAGTCATGTAAGTTGAAAAGTCATAGGAAGTTGAACAATCATGAGAGTATTCAAAGAGTCACAAGGGGTAAGCATCACCCCTTGGTTATATATACCCCCTCATTATATTAGCAAAGGAATTTTCACCTTGGCTCCCCCCGAAAGGTATTAGAGAGACCTGCTAGTTCTTTGATGAGCAAGGAGTGGCTCCAGTGTACCACTCCTGGGGCTAGTGATGTACAATGTAAATATGTGTCTTGGAACTTTTGCTTAATAATAAAATCCTATTAAGGGTAGCACATTCTTCATGCATGACTTATGAATGTTTATAAGACTATTCTATGGACATTTGTATTTCATGTTTTCTTTGACATGTACTAAGATAATTGAACTATTTCGGTTATTTTAGTGCTTATATTGTTGATAATGTGTTGTAATGGTTGTTATTGTTGTCCCATATTTGTGGATTATTCTGCAGGATGCTAGATAGATCTTTCCTTTCTTATTGTTTATAATTACTGTCACATCTTCTATGGACTATTCCCTTGGATGCTAGATGGATTTTCCCTTGTTTGTTGGTTGTAACAACTATCACATCCACTGTGGACTATTTCAATGGATGCTAGAAATGTCCTCTTGGTTCATGTGTGTCTCTTCTTGGGTGGTACTATTTATTATCATTTAGAGGCTCACTTTTCTCCCCCCGTTTTCAGTAAGAGAACCAAGACACACATGCACAGCACACTCACTGGGCACACTCACCATGCTTTTTGAAGATACATTGCATCAATCTCTTGTGCTGACAACTAGAGCCAAGGAAAATATTTAAGGATTTGGCAACCAGGCCTTTATACCAGATGGGACTCCTACACCAAACGGTGTGAGGTATGATTGGGACTTCATATCGAGTATATGCCCTAAATGTTGGCGGGTCAAACACCATCAATATAATCTTGCTTCTAGTGTCTCTCTGCTGTACATGCTTATCCTATCATGCCACGGATCTCACCGCTTTCATTTAGTTGATGTATCCCTCAGAGTTACCTATCATAACATAATCATAGGCATAATACAAGCATATAATATCAATTCATATCCACATGATACTGACCTCGTTTATTTGTCAAGACTACTCTTCCCATTTGATTCCTCCTAAGACTAGGTACCTCGTCATGCCAATCAACTGCATAAGCAATAATTCCTCCACAAGAATGATCCCTGACAACCCTGTTAGATAGTGAAATATATACATATATACATAGATACATATACATAAACATTTTCATAAAACAAACATGATCCTGTCAGACAACAACATACACACACACATACATACGTATATAAACATCATCATAATCATGATCATAACATAATTACTAGATAACATAAGGTCAAGGTTAAGAGAACTTTTTTTATCTGTGCACACCATGCAAAACGTTGAGAACAATTTTTACCAACATAACCAAGGCATCTGACTCCTCGGATCCATTTACTTCACCTTTCCTGTTACCTTTCTCATGACTGTCCTGGCATCGTCCATTTTATTCAATGGACCCAACCAATCCAACCGATTGTCATATTATTACCTTCAACTTCCCTTACTCATGCACTGAGCTTCATTTAGGTCTTACATTACCTGCTAGGTTTCATTCATCTCTCCTCGAGCTCCATTAAATTTATTCTTTCCTAATCAATTCCCAAGACCGTCAAGACATAAAAGGAAAGAAAAATGGAAACAAGAAGAAAACCATGAAAACAAAAAATAGTATGACAATGCGAACAAAGTGGTATGGCAATACATTAGACATAAACAAAGATGAAAAACAAGAGCAAACAAAGCACGAAGAATCAAAATCACAAAACTCGCAACAATGACCATGACTAAATCCCCATGGTTCCTAGTGCTTCCAAAGGAAACCTCAACTTGAGTCTTCTTCAGAATTTCATGGCAGTCCCTTTGCCATGTAATCCCTCGCATCATATTTCCATAAACACATAACCGTCATTGCATAAATAAACACAACAATATACCAATTATCTTACCTTGTTATTCCAAGCACATTTCCTTGTAGCTGAACACATCTGTGTTGTGTCTCAAGGGACTCCAATTCACTTGACATATATAGCTATAAATAGACACCAACTATTATACCTGTCAAATACATGTCCATGAATATAACACATATCTACATAATTTGAGACAAATTAGGGTTAAGAAGACTTCTTGTATGCAAAGCACTCATTTGTTTGGAATTGCATTTTCCAAACAAAGCCAAATGAATTCTCACTCAATTCCTTTCTTTTACCTTTACCAAGACTTACAACTATGTCATAGTAAAAAATAAACTCACATTTATCAATCATAATACATAATGCTACAACTATCACCTACTTACACTCAAGTATAGATCAACTGTCTCAACACATACGTATTAGTACAACCATCTTAAAACAAGATCATTTTGGTAAGAAATCTTATAGAAACATACTCATATAATTCAAGTAATCAAACATTCAAACAACATACAGACGACATAAGAGACACCAAACACTCAAACACCAAATAAACGACATAGTCAAACATTCATACACCAAATAGACAACATAATAAAACTCATACCTTACTATATCTTAGGGGAGGCTATCTTTTTTGCATAATCAATCTATATTAGCATGATATAAATTCACAACATATAAACTCAAACATAAATAAGGTCATGATGTCCATAACAGTAACTAGCTAACATGTTCACATCATAAACTTATAAACAATTGTCATTCATGCCTAACAATCACATATGCATAGTTATTCTAGATTAGTACAACACCATATCAAAAATATGTTGGATCATACCTGAATATTGTAACTGTAACCATCTACATAGGCCAATCCAGGTTAACACAATACATATAACGTCAAGATCTTAAATGAAATAACCCTAATAATCAAGTTAACTAACATATAACAACAACACTTTAATATATAGCATACTCATCAACAACATATAGCATTATCATCAAGTTAACTAATATAAAACAACTACAAGTTACTACATGCATGACTATGCAACAAGTGTGCATGACTACACTGATCAACTAGCATCTACCATGCATGTAACCACAACAAAAATAGAATGACAAGTATGTAAGTAACCCTAATTCTTATAACAACCATTAACCACATACCTACATGCCCAACATACAAATATATATGACAATCTTCTCATACATCTCCTGCACTTTCTGAGCCAACACATCAACATCATAACATAACAACAACATCACGATGACACAAACTACATACAATGACCTCACAATGCCTGATTGACCTACTATACATGAAAAACTATAACCATGACAATGCATGCATAACAACATACAAACACTGACATGCATAACAAATGCATATACATCCGACATGCATTCATGACTAAAGCATTCCAACAAAAACATCATTAACCTTCACATGCTAACATCACTAAAACCATGATCAACACCATGCAAATGCAACAAGCACATGGACAACAAGCATAAGGAAAAAATATGCAATCGACATGAATGCATGACCAACACACCACCCATCCAGTTCGAGGGGTGAACCATGCTACGATACCACTTTGTGGTATCATAAACCACCCAAAAATAACGTAAACCAGACACCACGCAAAGAGAACAAAACATGCTCTGATACCACTCTATAACACCCTCCTCCCACATCTACCCAAGTAACCAACCAACTGGGGTAAACATGTGATGAGAAGTTACTATGATATGATTCAACTCCCTATGTGTCAGTTAAGGAAGTGGAACTGACAGAAACATACCATACAAACCTTCCACATCAACAAAAAAACTCTAAGGAGCCATCCCAATCACTCAGGTAACCAACCCATAGGTCCCACTTAGTTTTTATACCATTAAACCCCCAAACGCTCCCTTTACATGGACAAGCATACATCTAGGAAACTCTAACTACTCCCACAACATGGGTATGCATGCATTTGGGGAAATTTATCTTCAAACCTGTACCTACGACTTCAGAATTTGTGCGACATTTTTAGGCCCAGAGCCCGGGTCACTGCCCAAAACTCAATGATAGGTTAAAAAATGAATTATCACAATGAAACAATGATACATTTGCAAAAAAATTGACAAGGAATAGATTGGACCCCTACTAGCCATGACAAACATTTCGTTAAACATGTCGCAAACATAAAATCTACAGGTATTAAGAGCATAACTTAGCATAGGAGTCTCATAGTTATCTGAGAATCACTAAGAAGCATTCACGCCTCAACACATTAGCTACAATTTAATATATTAGGCCATAGATACATTGTTCATTCATTTACAAGTAAAAACATGATGAGAGCAATACATAACCACTGTCATAATACATGTTCATAAGCAACATAATAATAACGTAAATACCTAGGAAATAACAACCATATAATCCACATATAAACTAGTACAATACTCATGAAATAACAAGAAGAAATGAACTCATATTAATGATGCAAAGTCCAACCAGGTTCGAGACTTCCATGAACCACCCAACCATAGACATGGTTGAGCCAAATATCTCTTCAGCCAATCACCCCCTTGCCATATTCCAAGCATGAATGTGGGTTCTCATAAAACACATCAATCAAAACCAACCAGAGCTTTCAGATTCCAAACCACCTCAACCCATCAAATAGTGATTCCACCTCATGGTTGAACATCAAAAAACCATCACCAAATTGGTCTGTACCCAAGCATTCAAGGGCTCCAGAGAATTTGTTCCAACCAAGGCTTCTAGGACTAGTAACTCAACCCACAACTTTATCCGGGCTTCCAGAGCATTTGTCCAACCAGGGCTTCCAGGACTAGTAACTCAAACCGCCAAGGGCTTCTAGAGCATTTTTACAACCAAGGCTTCCAAGACTAGTAACTCAACCCAAATTGCTACAGGGATTCCATAACGTTTTTCCAACTAGGGCTTCCAGGAACTAGTAACTCAACCCAAGCTAAAGGAAGCATGAGAAACAACCAAAAAACAAAAAAATGAACCCAAAACACCATGGATATCTAGGAAATGGAAAGGCTAAGCAAATACATTGTCAATCCAGATAATCCTCCATGCCAATGAAAAATCATGACCAATAAACCACATGAATATTATGCCATGCATGCCAAAACTAGCAAGGAAATCATCCATGCAACTTGGTACGTGCAAGAAAAACCCACTGTAGTTACTAATACCGATGCCCTCTTGTGATTTCCTGCTCTTACTTTTCATTCTTGCTCCAAAACTCCAAGTATGAAAAACTCCTCCAAGAGTGCTCCAAGAAAACTCTAAGCATCCAAGAGTATGAGAGAGAGAGGGAATAAAAGAGAGCCCCAACAAAACTTTTCAAGAAAAGCTTGCCAATTGATCCTCAAAATCCTTTTTATCAATTAGGTCTTTATTTTCTTCAATTTCCTTTATTTTCCTCCATTTTCCTCCTCACATGCAACATGTGACCTTTCACCTTCCTTTTCTCCTAATTTCCTTTATTTTCATAAATAAAATGCCATTAAATGCCTCATGCCTTTCTAAAGCCTTTGGTTTTGCCTTTTCCAATTTCCTTAGCCATAATAAACCGAAGTGACACCCCACTAGGATGTTTTTGCCCAAAATTCAGCTTGGAAAATGTGTCCCATGACTATTTTTATTATGATGTGTTTATTACCTTTTATTACATGGATTTTTGACAAGGCCTATTACAGATATTATATTGTCACTATTAACACTTATGCATTCACATAGATTCAGTTGTGAGTATTTGATGTCAGGATTACTTATTTTATAAACCTTGTAGCTGTATAATACAATAACTACTTCGTTAGTAAATTTTCAACATAAATTATGATTCCATTAGTTTGTCATCAATTTGAAAACATTTTTTATGATCTATCCACTATTTATTGCTATAATGATTGATTATGGACAAGGTATTTTAGTATAACATATGTACCAATATTCGACTAGTAATACTGCTTAAAACTATTAAATACACAATACAAAAATAATTTCCTTGCAAGTCGTTCATATTGAATGAATGATATGTTTGGGACAAGAAGGATCTGGAGTCCACCCTGCTTACTGTAGAAAATCGTGTAGATTCACAAGCACATGCAATTTACTAAAGCACAAGAGAATAATCTACTTCTACTTTCAACCAGCAGAAGCCATTAGATCGATGAAAACAATATGAAGAAGAAGAATATAAATCAATGGCACATAACACAAGATGTATCTGGGGAAACCCACTGCTCAAAACCCCACTATCTGTATTTCATATATAAAAAATATGAGTGAATATACAAAGCTTATTCTCACTAGAACAATTCCACACAAGTCTGCTCCACTCTCTCAGCTCATAAGCAAGCTCTTGGCCAACACTTAGCCAATTTCCACTACCTCCCAAGCCCCTAATCTCTTGCATAATTTCTAGGATGAATAGCCCGTATTTAAAGGGAATTCATGCTTTCAAAACCGCAATCAAAACATAGGTCCTTCTCTGATTGTACGCATGATATTTACAACTCAGTAAATCATACGGCTAATAGTACACTGTCCTTGCACTCTAGTCTCAACTGGGTCTTTCTCAGAATCGACATGCATGAATTTATGATGAGGGAATCTTTAGTTAACTGGAGTAACACTTGTGGATGCACTAGTTCACCAACTGACTGTTAGTCCTATATTAGTTCCACAAATAGTTAGAACTAATTTAAGTGACCATAACTCAGTAAACTGAGTTATCTAATTACAACTCTAAATTAAACTCATACTAGACCCCTAAAACTTAGGGAGAACAAATACATGACTTTAGAAAGATTTCCAACTCAAAATTCCTAGGCTAATTAAGTTATTTAAACTTAATTAAATATTTACAAGTTTCTATGAGAATAGATGGACCTATGATATTCATTTTAATTAAATTAGTTCGCTTTTAGATGTTTATATACATTTATTAATATTCAAGTACAGTTAGTTAAATTAACTAATGTATTCTTT
>APFE031540191.1:171339-189245 GCA_000404065.3 Pinus taeda | reverse complement strand
AGAATATTATCGGTTTGACTTGGGTCTTTAGGTCAAAAATTAGCCGTTGGAAATATAGCCGTTGGAGTCTCTGCACATACTATTTAACAAGCTAAGTTGGATTGGTTTTTCAACTTGTCCTGACGATGAACCACACTGGTTGGTTCGAAACGCGTCGACAAAAGTAATTTTATGTGATTTCGCCGAAATTTTTTTCTAAACAATTTGATTTTAATTCACAATTTAATTCAAGGACAAATTAAACTGGAATTTCTTGTTTCCATTCCTCAACATTCCATCTCAACAAGAAAGGGATTATCTGCTACCCCAATCTTGTCTCCGTGAAACTCAAATTTACATCTTGACAATGTCTTTGTCAAAATTTTAGCATCTTGCTCCTCCGTGGGAATGTACTCTAACAACATGATCTGCGTCAACTCACAATCTCTAAGATGATGATATCGAATATCAATGTGCTTGGACTTATCATGAAAAACTGATTTTTTAGAGAGTTTGATACAACTCTAATTATCACAGTAAATCACTATCGGATCCATCTGTTGACCAAACAGACCAACCAAGATATTCCTCATCCAGATGGCCTAAAATGCTGCCTAACTTGAAATCATGTAATTTTCCACCACCAAACTAAGTGCAATCAATCTTTATTTCTTGCTGTACTAAGAAAATTCCACTGACCTAATATTGAAAATCACTCCTGATGTGCTTTTTCAGTCAGATGGACTCCCCGCCCAATGATATGCATCTGTGAAGCCTTAAAGCTTCACTCCCTCTATCCGTATGCACCATAATCTATACTGAGAAGTTCCCCTGATGTATCTCAATACATGATTTGCTGCATTCTAATACAACTTGGTAGGCCTAACCATCACTTGACTAAGCTGGTTAACTAGATAGCATAAACTCGGTCGTGTCTTCACCAAGTACATGAGTGAACCCACAAGCTACCTGTAAATAATAGCTTCCACTACTTCCCCTTAAGTAGCATCCTCCTTCCTCTAGTTACATGCTAGAGGAGTCTTGATAGGCTTGCATCTCCCCATGTGGATCCTCTTGAGTATCTTGTTGGTATTCTTTCCCCGAGGCACAAACAAATCCCCATCACCCTGCCATACCTGTAGGTTAAGAAAGTAGTGCATGACCCCCATGTCCTTCATCTCAAACTCTCTTTCAAGGTCCTCCTTGCAAGACTTGATCAACTAATCATCACCTGTCAGTATGAGATCATCAACATAAAGTACAATGATCAATAGTTTACCTTCCATCACTATGTGGTACAAGTTCGTATCCGCTTCACTCTTTGTGAAGCACAACCTAGTGAAGTAGTTGTCTATCCTAGTGTACCAAGCACAAGGTTCTTGCTTCATCCCATACAATTCTCTGTTAAGTTGACACACATGCGACTCATGGTCAAAGGTCTAAAAACCTTTAGGCTGCTCTATGTACACTTCTTCCTCAATCATGCCATTAAGGAAGGTTGTCTTTACATCCATATGATGAATCTTCCAACCCATCTGTGTTGATAGTTCCAATATAGATATGACCGACGGGTACCTTGCAACATGAGCAAAGGTCTCATCATAGTCAATCGCCTCTACATGTGAAAATGCATGGGCCACAAATCTGGCCTTATGCTTCTCCACACTACCATATGTAGCTTGCTTTACCTTGTAAATTCAACAGGAGCTCAACATTGACTTGTCTTCTGGTCTTAGGACCACATCCCAAACACTGTTATGTACTATGGCGTCATACTCCTCCACCCTGTCATCAACCCAAACCCACTGCCACACTGCTTCCTTAAAGGAAGATGGCTTTGTCACAATGCATTCGCCCATAAGAGCCATGTATCCAGTGTACCTCTCAGGTGACCTCCTTTGCCTGCGTTGAGAAGTGGGTTCTCCCACATTCTCCGGTGCGTCATCCAACAATCTGTCATCCTCTCTGGTGTGCTTTATTCCCTCTCTAGAATATTCTTCCTGAGTGGATGTCTCCACTCCTGGATCCTCTACATGTGGATGCTCCACATCAATCTAAGGCTCCTCAACCTTAGGAGCTAAAATCTCCTCATCCACATGTATCTCAAGCTCCCTCTCAAGGAAAACTCACATGGCCTTCTCCTCATCAAATCTGACATCCTTGCGAACCACTGTCATCCTGCTGGTCGGCAAGTACAACCAATAGTTGTGAGGTGTATTAGTGTACCCCACAAATATCCCCAACTCTACTGTTAGCTCAAGCTTCTTTTGTGCATATTTGGTCACATGGAAATATATCGATGACCCAAAAATCCTGAAGTGACCAACATCTAGCCTCTTACCAAAACAAGCCTCCTTTGGTGTCTTCATCTCAAGTATCCAATGTGGGCTATAGTTCTCCTCAGCCCACAAGTGTAGTTGTAGGCCCTGATCATGTAACATTGCCCTTGTTTTCCCTACTATGCTTATGTTCTTCCTCTTGGCCACCCCATTCTATTGAGGGTTATGGGGTGCCGTCAACTCTTGTTTAATCCCTTCCGCTGCACAGAAGTTCTTAAACTCATTTGAGACATACTCACTATTGTTATCACTTCGTAGAGATTTAACCTTCTTGCCTGACTCTTTCTCCACCAATGCTTTAAACCCACAAAATTTTGTGAAGACTTGATCGCATAAAAAATATGCAACATTTTCGAGAAAAGTCATCAACAAATATAACATAATACCTGTGTTTGGCCGTGGATTCTATCTAGAATGGTCCACACACATATGAATGGATTCGCTCTAGAATAACCTCTACTCGACTGTCTCTATCGTGAAAGGAAGCCTTGGTGTATTTTCCCAATGTACACCTCTTTCATGTATCAACTTGCTCTAGTGTACCTTTGGGCAAATCGGTTGAGATATGCTGCATGATCTTCAAAGCCCCATGATGCAAGTAGCCCAATCGCCTGTGCCACAACTCATTTCAGATCTGCACCATCTCTTCTTTCATGCTCAAAGTAGCACAATCCTCTACCCCATCTTATAGATATTCTTCACTTGAATCCCTATATTGTGTACTTGACCGTGGCTATGTGTCAAAGGAACACCTTTCCTTTCAAGAAGATCACATCATAACCTTCCTCAAGCATGACAAAATATACCAAGTTCTTCTTCAGCCCAAGCACATACATAACATTATTTAAGGTGAGTGGAGCCCCATTCTCCCTTTGAAAAGTAACCATGCCCAATCCAGTAGCACGATACCTCCCTTCACCAACCATCTCGATATTCATATGGAGATCTTTCTCCTCAAGATCACTGAATAATTCATTTTTTCCAGTCATGTGGAATTAAGCTCCACTGTCTAAGTATCATACACTTCCCATCATTGATGAAACCATGCATGTAATGAGGGAAAACTCCAATTCAAATTGAGAGGCCAAAGCCTCATCCACTGCTCCTCCTAAGGAATTCTTCTTGGACTTATTGAGTGGAAAATTTGTAGCAAAATGGCCTAGCTCATGGAAATGAAAGCATTTCACTTTTGTCATGTCTTTCTTCTTGTCTCCATGAGAAGAATCCAATTTGGAATGGGAAGCTTTCCCTTTCCTCTTATTCATTGTAATTGCTAAGGCACAATTCTCTTCATCATCAATCTTTGATGAAGAGCCATCCCTGGTGTTCCTCTTGATCTCCTCCTTCATCAAACCCGACCACAATCATTCTCAATCTGGAAGATTCTCCCGACCATTGACAAAGTCCCAATAACTATGCCAACTATTTGGGAGTGCTAGAATATCAAGACTCACCATATCATCCTTGGCAATAGTGATTCAAAAACTTCCAAGTTCATCATGACATTGAGTGAACTTGGTCAAGTATTTTGGAATAATCTCATCTTTCTCCATTTTGATTTTTCGAAGTTTGTCCTTCAGTGCCAATTTCCTTTGGTCACTACTATTATGATACAAGTCTATCAATGTTTTCCATATATCATACGGATTTTCCTTGCCATGGATACTCGAGGCAATGTGGTCTCAAACTCCCTCAAGGATTATCCACCTCACCTTCGCCAAACACTTCTTCCATTCATCCAAATTCTGTCCATTCGATGCAGCTGGCTTAGGAATTTCTTGATCAACAAATTCCTTCAAACCATTATCCTATAACACATTCTCCATTTTGTCCCTCCAGGATATAAAAATCAAGCTTCCTTCCAAGGCATACTCGAGCCGCAAACCATAGAACGCCATCTGTCGATCTTGAAGTATGTATTGAAAATTCAAATTTCACATGTAACCCTGAACTCAAAACTTTGAAATATCCTCTAGTATACTATTCTCAACTCCAATACCATGTTGAAAATACTGTAGATTCACAAGCACATGCAATTTACTAAAGCACAGGACAAGAATATACTTATACTTTCAACCAACGGAAGCCAATAGATCGATGAAAACAATATGAATAAGAAGAAGATAAATCAATGGCACATACACAAGATGTATATGGGGAACACCACTGCTCAAAACCTTGCTATCTTTATTGCATATATAAGAAATAGGAGTGAAGATACAAATCTTGTTCTCACTAGAAAAATTCCGCACAAGTATGCTCAACTCTCTCAGCTCACAAGCAAGCTCTTGGCCAACACTTAGCCAATTTCCACTGTTTGCCAAGCCCCTAATCTCTTGCACAATTTCTAGGATGAATAGCTCGTATTTAAAGGGAATTCATGCTTCCAAAAATGCACAATCGAAACATAGGCCCTTCTCTGATTGTATGCATGATATTTACAACTCAGCAAATTATACAACTAATAGTACACTGTCCCCACACTCTAGTCTCAACTGGATCTTTCTCAGAATCGACATGCATGATTTTTTGATGAGGGAATCTGAAGTTAACTGGAGTAACAATTGTGAATGCAAAAATGCAATGACTGATTATTAGTCCTCTATTAGTTCCACAAATAGTTAGAACTAAATTAACTGATCATAACTCAGTAAACTGAGTTTTCTAATTACAACTCTCAATTAAAATCATACTGGACCCCTAAAAATTAGGGAGAACATATACATGACTTTATAAAGTCTTCCAACTTGAAATTCCTAAGCTAATTAAGTTGATTAAGCTTAATTAACTATTTAAAAGTTGCTATGAGAATAGAATTAGATTTTAATTCATAGTTTAATTTAAGGACAAATTAAACCGGAATTTCTTGTTGCCATTTCTCAACACTTACAATGATCATTTCTGTTAATTATTGAGGATTGTGGAGGTGCGGAAGTGCTACAGTGTGGAGAACTATGGAGAAGCACCTCTGCACCTATGAAAAAGGTACACAATTTACAATTTATTAAAGAACAATCTCTCAGAAAAATATGTAAAAATCTAAGATCCCTTCAGTAAGAATCGTTTGTGGCTGCGCACATTTGATACCATCGAGGAGGCAACCAACAAATATGACAAAGCCATGAGATATTTGAGAGGACTCCCATTTTCCCACTTCTCCACATCAATCCGTTGGCTCACACACTTTAGAAGTATTATCATATGATATTAACTAAGGATACTATATTGTCATAATTAACACTTATGCATTCACATTGATTCATCTGTGAGTATTCGATGGTGGGGTTGTGTATTGTATAAGCCTTGCAGCTGTATAATATATTAACTACTTCATTTGTATAAATTTTGTCGAAGATTTCATTGTGCAGAGGGTAGGGGAAGATTTCAATGTGATTCCTCCACACTCCCACAACTCATTGTACTTTCATTATGTGGAATGCTTGAAGATTTAAGAGTACTCACACCTCAACACTTGTTGAAAAAAATATAGCAAGAAAGGCTCAATTTGACTTTAGCCTTATTCAAATTGAATAAAGGAAATTTCCACATCAACAGGACAATTTGGAGGTAGTTAACTAGTGTGACATGGATCTTGTGATTGCTAAATTTTAGTAATCTAGTTCAATTATTTTCAGTTGTATTTAGTTAAATTACCTCTAGCTATTGATAGAGACAGCAAATGGTCAATTGTGCAGCGGGACAACAATCTAACTCATAGATCTATCAATTAACTGATTAATCAACCAAAAATAGCTAGTGCATGCAAGCAATTTGATTTCCTCAATTGAATTGGAGATGACAAGGTAGTGTAACATCAGTTGTAGACTAGTTTTGAGTGTAAATGTGTTGCATGATTCAAAAGATTAATCCTTGGGAATTACACAATCAATTTGGAGGAAATTCCAATATTTTAGGGGCCAATTTTCTCAATATTTGTGCAAGGAAATAAGAGGCTTGGTGGCAAAATAATTGGCTAAGTGTTGGCTAGAGTTTCTCATTGAGTAGAGAGAACAATTATTCTTTTGGAGGTTGAGCTCCGAACTGGAGCTAGCAATCGTAATAATTTCTCTATTCAATTGATTAATGTAAATATCCTTGAGGGATTTTTCCCAGTTGGTTTCCTATATAAATCACTACGTATTTGTGATTTTGATTATTGCATGTCTATTCATGCTATTCTAAGTTGTGGTTTTCATTTTATATATCAATAGAGTATAATTGTGTCTCTTGTTTTTCAGTTTGAAATCTTGAGCAGTTGCAATTTCTATCAAAATTTCACATGGTATTAGAGCCCTCAAATCACATTAGAACTAGTATTTCGAACTTGTCTCGTAGGAATTTTGATTTGGAAGCTTCAGTGCAACAATTTTTCTTTAGGATCGAAAGAATGTCTTTCAATGGTCTGAGATTGGAGAATGACCTCGAGGGTAGCTCAAATTTCATAGCTTGGAAGGATCGAATGGAAGCAATTCTTGATGACAATGGTGTGTTAAAATATGTTAGAAATTATATTGCAAAACATCCACAGTCAAATGCACAACAATTAACCCAGTGGAAGAAGGATGTTGCAAAGACGAGAAGAATTATTTTGGAAGGTGTGAGAGACCATGTGGTCTCAAATCTATACGGAAAACAAACACCATTTTCCATGTGGAAGACACTGATTGAGCCATTCAAAAGTAACAACGACTATAGAAATTTGGCTCTGAAAGAAAAACTTCGAAATATCAGGATGTAGAAAAATGACACTATTTCACAGTATCTCTCTAGGATTACACAAGTTCGAGATGAGCTTGGAGGGGTCAGGGTGAATGTATTAGAAGATGACCTGGTGAGCCTATCTCTTCTAGGCCTTTAAAAATATTGGCACAACGACTAGGACTCTTTGAATGGAAGGGAGAAATTACCAAATTAGGAAAGGTTGTGGTCTAATTTGGTTTAAGAAGAGTTTAAGAGAAATAACAGAGATGGAACATCATCCAATGTCAAGGATGATGATAATTTTACATTGGTTGGAAAAGGGAAGAAGGAAAAAGGAAATAAGACCCAGAGAAAACCTGAATCCAACCAAAATAATTTCAAGAATAAAGACTCAAGCAAGATAAAATGCTTCCACTGTCATGAATACATGCACTATGCAACAAAATTTCCGCACAAGAAGTCTAGCAAGAAGCCTTCAGGAGGAACAGTAGGTGAAGAATCAAATTCACAATTCGAATTATACTTCACCCTAATAGCTTGCATGGCCAACACTATTATGGGAGTGTGTGGTACCTTAATTCCAGTGCCTCATTCCATATGATAGGGTACAAGGAGTTTTTCAGTAGCTTGGAGGAGAAGGATCTCAAGATGCATACCGAATTGAGGGATGATGGGAGGTACAATACTACTGGAATTGGTACTATCACCTTTGAGAGGGAGAAAGCATCTCCTCTTTTCCTCAAATATTTTATGTTTGTACCTAGGCTGAAGAAGAACCTAATCTCTGTAGAAATATTTGAGGATCATGGCTATGATATTATTTTTAGTAAAGGGAAATCCTTTCTAAGACACATAGTTACTAGGCAAGTGAATTAGGTTGGAGTTCGAGTAAAGAACCTATACAAAATTGAGGTGGGAGATTTTATTGCAAGGAAGAAAAAGTGTAGAGTCAAGATGTTGAGAACTCTGGCATATGATATTGGGTCATCTACACCATGGTGCCTTACAAATCATGCAACAAATTACCACCAAACTCCCTGAAGTTTCCCTTGACTAGTAGGATGTCTACAAGGGATGGACATTGGGGAAATATACCAAATCCACTTTCAATGGTTGAGATAGAAGAGCATATGCAATCTTGGAGTGAGTCCACTCTATGTTTGTGGAACCTTTTCTACAAACTCCACAACAAAACATAAGTACTATGTTATTTTTATTGATGATTTGTCTAGAAAATGTTGGATCTTCTTCATGCAGAAGAAGGATGAAGTTTTCTCAATTTTTTTTGAATTCAAACAATTGGTAGAGAAGGAGACTAGGAAGAAGGTGAAGGCTCTTAGGAGTGACGATGGAAGTGAATTTGGTTCGCGTGCCTCCAAGGATTTCTGTGCGAAAGAAGGTATTCGCAGCAAGCTAACAACACCCCATAACCCACATAAAAATGGGGTAGCTGAGACGAAAGATAGGAGCATAGAAGGTGATTCAAGGGACATGTTTCATGATCAGGGGATGCCATTGCATCTATGGGCAGAAGCATGAAACAAATCAGTCTACTTAAAAAACCAGATTCCTCATAGAATACTTGGTATGATCACATTAGAGGAAGCGTTCTCTGGGAGAAAGCCTGATGTGTCTCATTTCATAATTTTTGGAGCTTCATTTTATTGTCATGTCTCCAAGGATTCAAGGAAGAAACTTGAGCCTACAACATAGTTGGGAGTTTTTTTAGGATACACCAAAACTCCACACAATTACCAGGTGTATTTTCCTTCATCGAGAATGACATTTGTAAGGATAAATGTCAAGTTCGATGAGGACAAGGCTATGAGATGATCTCTAGAATGAGAGCCAAGTATCCCATAAGAGCAGGAGCTTCTAGGGCCAAAGTAGGAGCCTAAGGATGAGATTCAAGAGGTTGTGGAGCAGCCACATGTAGAGAAGTAGATAGGAGGAAATGTGGAGGAACCCACTCAAATAGAATCTTCTAGAGAGGGGAGAAAGAGAAAACCAGAGGAGATGATAGATTTTTGCAAGATGTTAGGGAGAATGTGGGATACCCCACATCATAACGCAAGTAGAGGAGGTCACTTGATAGGGACACTGGTTACATTTCTCTGATGATAGAGCTCATTGAGACAAATCCGTCATCATTTGATGAAGCAATTTCTCAATTTGTTTGGGTTGATGCTATGGTGAAAGAAAACAAATCCATCATGAAGAACAATGTGTGGGATGTGGTGCTGAGACTAGAAGGGAAACCAATGATTGGCTCCTGATGGATCTAGAAAGTGAAGCATGCAGCTGGTGGGAGAATCAAGAAGTACATGGCCAAATTTGTGGCTAAAGCATTATCTCAGATAGAGGGAGTGGACTATGAGGAAAATTTTGTACCAGTTGCAATATATCTCTCAATCATACCCATTCTAGCATTGGCTATGCATATGGGGTGGAAAATCCACCAAATGGATGTGAAGATTTCCTTTCTCAATGGTGTTGTTGAGGAGGAAATTTACATAGAGCAAACATAAGTATTTGAGAAATATGATCGGGAGTCGCATGTGTGCAGACTCAAGAGAGAATTGTATGGTCTCAAATAGGTGCCCCGAGCATGGCACACTCAGATTGACAGTTATCTCATTAGATTGGGCTTCACCAAAAGTGAAGCGTATGCATACCCTTATCACATTGTGGTAGATGGTAAGTTTCTTATTCTTTTTTTGTATGTTGATGAATTAATATTGACGGGAAATCAATAGTTGACCCACTCTTGCAAATAGGATCTTGCAAGGGAATTCAAGATGAAACACTCGGGCCTCATGCATCACTTCTGCGGGCTAGAAGTATGGAAGGGTGATGGTGAATTGTTTGTGTCTCAAGGCAAGTATGTTACCAAGATACTTTAGATATTTTGGGTGGAGAATTGTAAGCCCATGGACACATCTTTAGCTACAAACTAGAGAAAGGAGTATACTTATTCAAGTGAGGAAGTTGATGCTACCAATTATAGGTAGTTTGTGAGTTCATTGATGTATCTTGTGAACATACGACATGAAATGTGCTATGCAGTCAACCAACTTAGCCAAGCTATGCTGAAGCTTGCCAAATTATATTGGGAGGAAACACAACATGTGTTACGGTACCTGAGAGGAACTACCTAATATGGATTATGATACAAACAAATAGAGGGAGTGAAGCTGCAAGGTTTCACTGATGCAGGTTGGGAAAGGAGTCCATTTGACAAGAAAAGTACCTCAGGTGCTATCTTCAGTGTTGGGATACAAAAAGAAGCAAAGGCCTATGGCGCTCAACTCACTAGAGGCTAAATACATGGCTGCAAGCCAAGCAACATGTGAAGTAATCTGGATGAGGAAAATACTTGTGGGACTATTCAGTCAAGATATGGATCTAAAAATGATATATTGTGATAATCAAAGTTGCACTAAGCTCTCTGAGAATCCAATATTTCATGATAAGTCCAAGCACATTAATATTTGGTATTGTCATTTGCTGGAATGTGTGTAGAGGAAAATTACGTTGCTAAAGTACATTCCAATTGAGGAGAACGATCTTGACATCTTGAAAAAGGAATTGTCAAAAGGTAAATTTGAATTCCATAGGTGCATGATAGGGGTGGTGGAAAATTCCTTTCTTGATAAGAGGGAGTGTTGAAAAAAATGTAGCAAGAAAGGTTTAAATTAACTTTAGCCTTAGTCAAATTAAGTAAATCAAATTTCCACATCCGCAAGAAAACCTGGAGGAAATTAACTAGTGTGACATGGATCTTGTCACTCAATTAGCTCAATAAATTTGAGTTAGAGGGCTTGAAGTTCTGTTATGCATGTGCAATTGTTGAATTTTAGTAATATAGTTCAATTATTTTCAGTTGTATTCAACTAATTGACCTCTAACTATTGATAGAGTCGGTGGAAAGTAAGTTGTGCAGTGGGACAACAATCTAACTCAGAGATATGTTAGTTAACTCATTAATCAACCCAAAATAGATAGTGCATGCAAGCAATTCAAGTTCCTCAGCTGAAGTGGAGATGTCAAGGCAATGTAACATTAGTTGTAGACTAGTTTTTGAGTGTACATGTGTTGCATGAGTCAAAAGATCAATCCTTGGAAATCGCACAATCAATTTAGAGGAAATTCCCACCTTTTTGGGCCAAATTTCCTTAGGATTTGTGCAAGGAAATAGGAAGGTTGGTGGGAAAATAATTGGCTAAGTGTTGGAAAGAGTTTCTCATTGAGGAAAGAGAACAATTATTCTTTTAGAGGTTGATATCAAATTTGGAGCTAGAAATGTAATAGTTTCTCTATTCAACTGATTAATGCAAAGAGGCTTGAGGGGATTTTCCCATTTGGGTTCCCCTCGAAAACACTGTGTATTTTTGGTTTTGATCATTTCATGTTTATGCATGTTGTTCTAAATTGTGGTTTTCATTCCGCAGATTAGTAGAGTAGAATTATGTCTCTTTTTTTAAGTTTGAAATCTTGAGTAGTTGCAGTTTCTATAAAAAATTCTACATGGTATTGAAGCCCTGAAATCAAACTAGGGCTAGTATTTTGAACTTACCTTTTAGGATTTTTGTTTCGGCAGCTTTAATGCAACAATTTTTCTTCAAGATCGAGAGAATTTTTTTCAATGGCCTGGGATTGGAGTATTCCCTAAAGGATAGCTCAAATTTCATAGTTTGTAAGGATCAAATAGAAGCAGTGCTTGATGACAATGGTGTGTTAGAATATGTTAAAACTAATATTGCAAAACATCCATAGTTGGATGCATAATAGTTAACCTAGTGGAATAAGGATGTTGCAAAGATGAGAATAATTATTTTTTAAGGTGTCCATGTGGTATCAAATCTCCATGGGAAAGAGAAACCATTTTCTATGTGGAAGACACTGATTGAGCTATTCAAAAATAAAAGTGACCATAAAAATTTGGCCCTGAAAGCCAAACTTCGAAATATCAGGATGTAGAAAAATGACACTATTCCACAGTATCTCTACATTTACACAAGTTTGAGATGAGCTTGGAGGGGCCAGGGTGAATGTAGCAGAAGATGTCTTGGTGAGCCTAACTCTTCTAGAACTTCCATAATATTCAAACAACTACTAGGACTCTATGAATGGAAGGGATAAATTACTGAATTGGGAAAGGTTGTGGTTTGATTTTGTTTAAGAAGAGTTCAAGGGAAATAACAGAGATGGAACATCATCCAAAGTTGAGGATGAAGATAATTTTGCATTGGTTGGAAAGGGGAAGAAGGAAAAAAGAAAGAAGATCCAGAGAAAACCTGAATCCAACCAAAATAATGGCAAGAAGAAAGACTTGAGAAAGATAAACTACTTCCACTGCCATGAATAAAGGCACTATGCAACAAAATTTCCACACAAGAAGTCCAACAAGAATCCTTCAAGAGGAGAAATAGGTGAACCACCGGCTTCATAATTTGAATTAGACTTCACCCTAATAATATGCATGGCCAACACTGTTATGGGGAGTGTGTGGTACCTTGATTCCAATGCCTCATTCCATATGTTTGGGTGCAAGGAGTTTTTCAGTAGCTTGGAGGAGAAGGATATCCAGATGCATATTGAATTGGGGGATAATAGGAGGTACAATACTAGAAGAATTGGTATTGTCACCTTTGAGAGGGAGAAATCATCTTCTCTTCGCCTAAAATATTTTATGTTTGTACATGGGCTGAAGAAAATCCTGATCTCTATAGTAGTATTAGAGGATCGTGGCTATGATGTTATTTTCAGTGAAGGCAAAGCCTTTCTAAGACACATAGTCATCAGGAAAGTGAAGCAGATTAGAGTTCAAGTTAAGAACCTATACAAACTTGAGGTGGGAGATTCTATTGTATTGACCAACAAGGAAAAAGAGTGCAGAGTCGATATGTTGGAGAACTTTGGCATAGGATATTGGGTCATATACACCATGGTGCCTTAAAAATTATGCAGAAAATTACCACTAGACTCCCTAAAGGTTCCCTTAACCAGCAGGATGTTTGTAAGGGTTGGACATTGGGGAAATATGTCAAATCCACTTTCAATGGCCGAGATAGCTGAGTAGATGAAATCTTGGAGTAAGCCCACTTTGTTTTTTATGAACCTTTTTCTACATCCTCCACAACAAAAAATAAGTAATATGTTATTTTTATTAATGATTTCTCTAGAAAATGTTGGAACTTATTCATGTGGAAGAAGGATGAAGTTTTATCAAAATTTGTTGAATTCACAACATTGGTAGAAAAGAAGTATGGGAAGATGGAAAAGGCTCTTAGGAGAGATAATGGAGGTGAATTTGTTTCACATGCCTTCAAGGATTTCTGTGCGAAAGAAGGTATTTGAAGAGAGATAACAACACCCCATAAGCCAAATCGAAATGGGGTAGCTGAGAGGAAAACAAAGATAATAGTAGGATCTGCAAGGGCCATGTTGCATGATCATGGGTTTCCGTTGCATCTATGGCATAAGCATGCAACAAATAAGTCTACTTACAAAACCAAATTCCTCATAAAAATACTTGGTATGAACACACTTGAGGAAGATTTCTCTTGGAGAAAACATGATGTGTCTCATTTTAGGGTTTTTGGAGCTTCAATTTATTCTCATGTCTCCAAGGATTCGATGAATAAAATATAGCCTACAATAGAGTTGGGATTTTTTTTAGGATACACCAAAAATCCACATAATTACCAGGTGTATTTTCCTTCACTGAGAATGAAAATTGTAAGGAGAGATGTCAAGTTCGATAAGGAAAAGACTATGAGATGTTCTTTGGAATGAGAACTTAGTATCCATTGGAACAAGAGATTGTAGATCCAAAGAAGGAGCCTCAGGATGAGCTTCAAGTGGTTGTGGAGTAGCCATATGCAGATGAGTAGACAGGAGGGAGAGTGGAGGCACCCACTCAACCAAAATCTTCTAGAGAGGGGAGATAGAGAGTGAGATAATTTGAAATATTTTTTACGGATGTTAGGGAGAATGTGGGAGCCCCAACATCACAATGTAGACATAGGAGGTCACCTGATAGGGACATTGGTTTCATAAATTTCATGATGGAGCTCATCGAGACAAATCCTTATTCATTTGAGGTAGAAGTTTCTCAACCTGTTTGGGTTGATTCCATGGTGGAAGAATACAAATCCATCACGAAGAACAACTTATGGGAGGTGGTGTCGAGACCAGAAGGGAAATCAGTGATTGGTTCCATATGGATCAACAAAGTAAAACATTCAGCTGATGGGAGCATCAAGAAGTATAAGGCCAAGTTTGTGGCAAAATGATTCTCTCAAATAGAGGGAGTGCACTATGAGGAAACGTTTCCACCAGTTGCAAGATATTCCTCAATCATATCCATTCTAGCATTGGCTACATAGATGGGGTGGAAAATACACCAGATGGATGTGAAGATTGCCTTTCTCAATGATGTTGTTTAGGATGAAATTTAAGTCGAGCAACCAAAAGGATTTGAGACATATGACCTGGAGTCACTTTTGTGCAGACTTAAGAGAGAATTGTATGGTCTCAAATAGGTGCCCAAAGCATGGTACACTCAGATCAACAGTTATCTCATTGGATTGGGCTTCACTAAAAGTGAAATAGACGCAAACCTCTATCACATTGTGGTAGATGGTAAAGTTATTATTCTTTTTTTATATGTCGATGATTTAATATTGACAGGTGATGAGTATCTTATCCACTCTTGCAAGGAGGATCTTTCAACGGAATTAGAGATGAAATACATAGGCCTCATGCATTACTTCCTTGGGTTGGAAGTATGGAAGGGTGATGGTGAATTGTTTGTGTCTCAAGGAAAGTATGCTACCGAGATACTTTAGAGATTTCACATGGAGAATTGTAAGCCCATGGAAACGCCTCTAGCTACAAATAGGAGAAAGGAGTATACTTCTTTAAGTGAGGAAGTTGATGCTACCATTTATAGGGAACTTGTGGTTCATTGGGTATCTTGTGAACACAAAACCCAGCATGTGCTATGTAGTCAACCAACTTAGCTAAGATATGGTGAGGCCTATAAAATTATATTGGAAGGAAACAAAGCATGTGTTATGGTACCTCAAAGGAACTATGCAATATGGATTATGGTAAAAAAAAATAGAGAGAGTGGATATGCAAGGCTTCAATAATACAGATTGGGTAGATAGTGAATTTGACAAGAAAATTACATCAGGTGCCATCTTTAGTGTTGGGTCCACAAATATTTTATGTTACAAAAGGAAGAAAAGTTCTGTGGCGCTCAACTCAGTGGAGATTTAATACATGGCTACAAGCCAAGAAACATGTGAATAATATGGATGAGAAAAATACTTGTGGCTATATTCAATCAGGAGATGGATCCGATAATTATATATTGTGATAATTCGAGTTGTGTTAAGCTATTTGAGAATCCAGTATTTCATGACAGGTCCAAGCACATTGATATCTGGTATAATCATTTGTAGGATTGTGTGTAGGTGAGAATTATGTTGCTCTAGTACAATCCAATTGAGGAGCAATATGCTAACATATTGACAAAGGAATTGTTAAGAGGTAAATTCAAATTCCATAGGTGCAGGATATGGGTGGTGGAAAATCCCTTTCTTGCTAAGAGAAAGTGTTGAAACAAATGTGGCAAGAAGGGATCAATTTGACATTAGCCTTAGTAAAATTGAGGAAATCAAATTTCCACATCATCAAGACAACTTGGAGGTAGTTAACTAGTGTGATATGGATCTTGTCACTCAGTTAGCTCAACAAATTCGAGTTAAAGGTCTTAAAGTTCAGTTATGCATGTAAATTTTAGTAATCTAGTTCAATTATTTTTAGTTGTATTCAATTAACTAACCTCTAGCTATTGATAGAGTTAGTGGAAGTTCAATTGTGTAGTGGGACAACAACCTAACTCATATATCTATCAGTTGACTTATCAATCAACCCAAAATAACTAGTGCATGAAAATAATTCGAGTTCCTCAGTTGAAGTGGAGATGACAAGGTAGTGTAACATCAACTATAGACTAGTTTTGAGTGTACAAGTGTTGCACGAATCAGAAGATCAATCCTTGGGAATTGCACAATCAATTTAGAGGAATTTCCTATCTTTTAGTGGCCAATTTCCTTAGGATTTGTGTAAGGAAATCTAAGAGTTGGTTGGAAAATAATTGGCTAAGTGTTGGCTAGAGTTTCTCATTAAGCAAAGAGAACACTTATTCCTTTGCAAATTGAGCTCAGAGATAGATCTAGCAATTGTAATAGTTTCTCTATTGAATTGATTAATGCAAAAACGCTTCATTGGTCTTTCCTAGTTGAGTTCCCCTAGAAATCACTGTGTATTTATGGTTTTTCTTATTGCATGTCTATGCATGTTGCTCTAAAATTTGGTTTTCATTCTGCAAATCAGTAGAGTATAATTCTCTCTATCTCTCTCTTTCTTTCTCTATTTTTTTCAATTTGAAATCTTGAGCAGCTGCAATTTCTATCGAAATTTATATAACACTATCTTTTACAAAATTTTCATTTTTGTTCCTATATGTTCTAGAAAACTACATGAAAACGGCGTGATGTTGTGTAGACTTCTTGACATACTTTGTAGTGTACAATATTTTACATTAATAGTAAGCTCACTCAAATGCCAAGAATGTTGCAATGCATATAAGCTATCGAGCCAAAGTTTAAAAGGATATGGATAAAATAGTCAAATAAACGAGAAAAAAAATACTCGCCTTGTCAAATGTATGGAACAAATTATCGAGGTTGTCACCATGACAATGAAGTTCCAAAACTCTTAGAATTGACGAATTCATAGCAGAAGTAAAGTACATAGAATCGAAATTGCACAAGTGAAGCCAAACTAATTCTCCTTGCATATCCCAAGATCCAAAAAATGATGATATTTCTATCGAAACTTGTAGGTTTTAACCCCGTACAGAAATTACCTACATACAAATTCTAAAAACACAGAAAATAAACAATGCGAGAGCATAACACATAAAACATATATACATAGAGATTTCCCCTAGATCCCAAAACCGGGACTATCAATTTGATTTTTCATTATGTTCCGTTCAATGTTACAATAAAAATTTATACATGCCGAAGCATTCAATACCATGGACCGAAAACCGTCATGTCCAAAACCATGGAACGAAAACCATCGCGTCCAAAACCATTTGTGAAAATCATGCACAAAACTATGGGTAGGTCCGACTAACCTAATATAGGGTCCCAAAAACAAAATTTCTTGG
This sequence comes from Pinus taeda, assembly GCA_000404065.3. NCBI lineage: Eukaryota > Viridiplantae > Streptophyta > Pinopsida > Pinales > Pinaceae > Pinus > Pinus taeda. The sequence goes on along the minus strand of APFE031540191.1, from coordinate 171,971 downwards.
GTGCTGCCCCGGACCTCATAGAGGGGGGTTACCTACACCCCTCAAATCCCCTGTGACCCCTCACTATGCAAAAGATGCAACGAAGGGGGGGCTTCCCCACCCCCTCTAACCCTCTGGTTAACTACGTGGGCTAGTTGTGGAAAGAATATAATGCAACCCAACATTCTCCCACTTGTTGTTTTCTTTCCGCAGGGGGCCACAAGAGAGCTTAGTCATTTATCCAGCCCTGCAATTCCCATTGTTTCTCTACACCAAGAGAACTTCTTAGAGCTCATATATTTTGTCAATGCATTTGCAGTATTCTTCAAAGTGTCCACCTTTACCATCAACACCTTTTTGTCTTCTATCATATCCCTCACAAAGTGGTATTGAACATCAATGTGCTTTGTCTTTGAATGATATGCAAGGTTCTTTGCCAAGAAAATTTCACTTTGGCTATCACGGTCTATCCTTATAGCTCCCTGTACTAACCCCATATTTGAACACAATATCTACAACCAAACTGCTTCCTTGCTTGCATGAGTGGTTGCCATGTATTTTGCCTTGGTAGTTGATAGTGCCACTATAGATTGTTTCTTACTCATCCAATTGACTGCACATCCAAATAGATTAAACACATACCCACTTGTAGA
>APFE031540191.1:145357-163597 GCA_000404065.3 Pinus taeda | reverse complement strand
TGATACACAGTACACAGAATTACCCAGTGATGGAACTTTCACAGGTCCAAACACATCACTGTGCACAAGCTCTAATATCTGTTTCATCCTCTTACCACCAGAGGGGAAACTCACCTGATTTTGCTTCCCATATACACAATTTTCACAGAAATCCAAATCCAGAGAGCTATTACTCATAACTTCTACCATACCTTTACCATGAAGTATTCGAAGGCCCTTCTCTCCAATATGTCCAAGCCTTTGATGCCACAACATGGTCTTCTCTGTAGAGACCACTAGATTTTTTGCTCCACTTTCAGTAACCACAGAACTATTGCACCCATCAATAATAGTGCTACCTTGCACCTTGTATAGAGTTTCAATTCAAACTCCCTGCATCAATACTAGTGCCCCTCGAACCATCTTGCAGGTATCCTTTTCGAACACTATTTTTATGCCTGCACTATCCAACTTGCTTACAAAAATCAGATTTCTCGCTAATGCAGGAATATGCAAAACACCTAGAAGTGTTATAACCCTTCCACCTTGCAAATTCAACTTTAATTTTCCACGACCAATGATTCTAGGCTTCCTGTCATCCCACAAGAAGAAATCACCACCATTATATTTCTCATACATGCAAAATCACTCTCTATGGGGAGTGAAGTGAAAGGATGCACTTGAGTCAATCAACCATGCCTCATGATCTACATGTGTACTTGAGGAAGCCAAGTACACATCCCCACCTTCATCTGAGGTGGTTTTCGCCTCTGCAGAAGGAGCATCATCAGATCCCTTTCTGTTATCAGGAGCTTTAGATTTACAGTCCCTTTTGTAGTGCCCTTCCTTTCCACATTTCCAGCACACCACCTTTACAAGTTTTCCTGGAGATTTAGATCTACCTCTAGATTTAGATCTCCCACTTGATGACTTATTTTTATTTCTATTCTGGGACCATCCTCATACAGACAAGGCATCACCATTTTGGCTCTCCATATTTTTCCGTCTCATCTCCTTTGTCAACAAGGATGAGACTATTTCATCAAACTGCAAGGCAATTGTATTGCTACCTATTACAATAACGAGACTATCCCAAGAATTTGGTAGAGAACACAACAAATTGATGCACTTATCTTCATCTGAAATTTTAATATCAACAGATAATAATTGATTTACCACAATATTAAATGCATTTAGATGCTCTGTCACTGAGTCTCCATCTTTCATCCTCAGGTTATACAACTTTTTCCGCAGGAACAATTTATTCACCAGAGACTTAGATTGGTACAAAGTACCTAACTTGTCCCACAAAGCCTTCGCTGTAGCTTCCCCTGATACATTCAACAACACTGAATCTGAGACACACAATCATATTGTGCTCTTTGCCTTCTAATCCAACTTCTTCCATTCTTCATTGGACAGTCCCGTTGGTTCAGTAGTCGGATCTACCGTGATCCAATGATCTTTATCCACCAAGAGATCCTCCATATTGAGTTTCCACAACTCAAAACTCTAACCATTAAATTTATCGATCTCTATATTTCCACTACTCACCATCTTCTTTCACCACCAGAATCGATATCACCGATCTCCTACTGAGCAGGGTTTACCACAGGCTCGAGCAAAACCCCTTAACAACAAAGGCATCCCATTGAAGCCAAAACAACTCTGATACCAAATGGAGGTTTTAACCCCATACAAAAATTACCTACATATGAATTCTAAAAACACAGAAAATAAACAATGTGAGAGCATAACACATAAAATACATATACACAGAGATTTTCCCCTGGATCCTAAAATCAGGACTACCAGCTTGATTTTTCATTATGTTCCTTTCAATGTTACAATACATATTTATACATGCCAAAGCATCCAATACCATGGACCAAAAACCATCGTGTCCAAAACCATGGACTGAAAAACCATTGCATCCAAAACCATGTGCGAAAATCATGCACAAAACCATAGGTAGGTCCGCCCAACCTAATATAGGGTCCAAAAAACAAAATTTTCCACGGCGCTGCCCTGGACCCCATAGAGGGGGGTTACCTGCACCCCTCAAATATGACCCTCCTGCTATGCGATTGACACAATGAAGGGGGGGGCTCTGCCCCCGCTCTAATCCCCTAGTTAACTACATGGGCTAGTCCTCGAAAGAATATAACACAACCCAACAGAACTTCTAGCACAAATAGATAAGATCCTTTACTGCAAATGGTAGCCTTAGGTAAACAATATTGTTCATACATTCAAATTACCCTTATGTTTATTGAAGAATCTACATCAACTTACAAAAGACATTTTGACCAAATAACATGGCTTTCTCTTTCAAGAATAAATAAATAAAAATACAAGCATACCCCCAATCAAAACATATCATATATATTGAGAAATAAAAATACAAGGATAAATAAATAAAAATACAAGCATAGCCTTAATCAGAACATATCATCTATATCAAGAAATAAAAATACAAGCATACCCATAATAAGAAAATATCATCTATATCATTTACAGAACTAAGGTGTGGTGGACTCAATGCAAGAAACTCTTATTTTGCCATATGTCTTGCAAATTGCCTAACTACGTCATGAACTGTGATTTTATAGCTTCTCTTTGTGGTGGTAGAAACATATCCTTGTAATCAAGTTGACATAAGAAAATATTGAGAATAAAAAATTTGACCAAGCTCATCATTTTTACAACACTACATTAAGCATTAGACAATCAAATTCTTACAGGTTCTAATTCTGTTATGCTTTCAATTTAATGGTTGGTTCAAACATCATAATCATAAACTCCTATGAGTGATTTATTACATATAATTTCAACATAGTCCTACATATGCTCGTAATGTAATTCGTATAATACAATAACAACTAAATATTTGTCCTCTCATGCCAAGAAATAATAGATGTCCAAGACATGATTTTCTGTCTGTTGCTCAAAAGATCACAAATCATTCTTAATTGTTTGTTTATATGGGGAGGAATTTCATTTGAGAATATTCTTAGTTTCTCTTAACAATATTCACAACCCCACATATCGTAATGGTTAATCTTGACTTGACGAACTTGCTTGCCCCAAACTTCAAAGGAGAAGGCAACCTAGCACACATTTTCAAAATCCTCTCAACGAAAACTTCAGATCTTGGAAATGGGTCCGATTGAAGGAATACATGGTGTCAAAATAGATCTAGAGCATGATTTGTATATAGTGCAAGCGATGGTAAAGTATAGTGAAAATCCTAACTTAATATTATTTTAAATAGACTCAACATACTTGGAAAATGTTTGGATACAAGGATATTATTTGTGAATGAAGATTTTATTGTGTTATCAGGTTTCATTAGAGTGCATAGGTGTGGTGGAAGATTTCATTATGCAGAGTATGGAGGTGCAAAGGAAGATTTAATTGTGTAGAGTTCAAAGGTGCGGGAGTGTGAGGCAGATGGCCACACGAATGACACTAAAAAACAACGAAAAACCAGCTTGACACAAAGTGTTTTTATAAAAAAATTATCATGTGGTTTCCATATTGTTAGTGTCTGTTAGTCCTGTTAGTCACCAATGATCAAATATGGTCTTAATTTTTTTTTGATAAGGTCCTAATGCAAATTTTTATGGTTTCAAATAGGTTTTCAATAAAAATTTGGTCACTCATTAGGAGGTAGGTCATCACTACTCCTTTCATCATTATGATCAATGGACATTAGCATGGTCAGGTCATGCCTTGTTGAAATGGTGTCATAGTCATCAATGTCATGATTTAGCTCTTTCATTCATGTAGTGTCATCATTAGGTCATAGGGTCAAAAGCATGAAAATAAGTCATTTCACCACCAAAATCATCATTTGAAGGAGTAGTGATAGGGAAAAACCTTCAATAAAGGTTCTAAAGTGATTTTATATATCCATTACGATGTAATATGTCCTAAAAGGTTCTGAAGTTGCAGTTCCAAAAAAAAATGTGAAAGGACATGGTGGGGCCACTACACCATCAAAGGAGAAAATCAATTTCCAAAGCTACAAAATACCAAAAAATCTTCTCATTTGATCATTTCACTTGAAAAAAAAAAATCTCTTCACCTTCAAAAGAGCTCTTGCACTCTCAGAAAAAAATTTCATGCTCCTAAAGTGTCTCATCATTTTCTGCGCTGTTCTTTTGCCAGAGGTGATGCGCTTGCTTGAAGGGGGAAAAATTCATTCCAATGGTTTCTACATCGACAAGCAGGTTCTAGGTTATCATTTGCAAATAAGTGAGGCATCTTCTTGCTTGTTGCTACTCCAACTTATGCTTGAAGATCAAGTTTCCATCTCCTAGGGTTTTCATGCTTTCATAGTCTCTTTGGTTGTATTCTTGAGAAGAACCCTCACAATCAGAGTTCAATCACCTCCCCCACTTTCCATATACCTCCATAGACACATTATTTCACTCCTATCCCTCATATACACTATTTTTCCACAAACCCTAGCCTAAACTATACTTTCCTAGGCTAGGATTATGTTTTCTCTTTTTTAACCCCTTTCCCTCATTTATTCCCTGGAATTTCTATTTTCTCCACTTCCCAACGCCCATCCCTATCTCCTAAAATTTTCCTAAGAATTTAAAGACCCCCTAACCCCTTTATCTCCCTCAATTTAAAAAACTGCCCAAATCCCCTGTTTTTCCCTACACCAAACCCTAATTTCCCCTCCCATTGAGCTAGGGTTTGCTATGGATTTTGAGACTACTGAGCAGAGGAGACATAAGGGAGGTCTAATCAGCAGGTATGAGCCAACTTCACCAAATGACGTCATGTCTTATCCTTTTCTCAAGAAATTATTACAGGATGTTGGTTGCCTTGCCTTTTGCCAAAGGATTGAAGAACTTGGTTTTAATGACAAACTCACGAGCAATTTTTCCACTACTTTAAGGAGAGATAAGGGGACCATTGATGGAGTGGTGTTCACTCTTTCAGCAGAGACCATTGCTACAACTATAGGGATCCAAGACACTGGAGAACTTTGGTTCAAGAAGAGAGACCTCGATCTTGAGAATTACAAGATATATCTGAAACCTCCATATAAAACTGCTCAAAAACACATCTTCCCTTTCAAACATCTACTAGAAAAGTATTGCCTTCTTATGAAAATGATCATGAATTATTTTACATGTGAAGGTATATTTTGAAGATTTTATCAGTACCATGTGAGGATTTTGATGCATTTCGGTGGTGTAAAAGTTCTCAACCTACCTCATTACCTTTAGAAGCATGGTTCAGATGGAAAAGAAGGTGCATAGGTTGGGAGAAGATAATCATGCCATTTTGTTTCATCATGGCTTGGTGAAGATCCTGGTTTTCCATCATCTGGCACAAATCAATTTGTCTTGGGATGGTTTTATCTATTCATAATCTTTATTGCCTTCTCCAGCTTAGTCAAGTAGTAACTCTACTCCTTTGTCTTCTCCAACAGAACAAGAGGTGGCTTCCACAAGTAGACCTATCACAAGAAATCCTAGGGAAAAGTGACCAAGAACTACATAAGAGGGAAAATTCTTGTGTTTTCTCCACACATTGTTGAAAGGACCAAGTCTACATCATCACAACAGTATGAGACACCATTGGATAAAGAAGCACAGATTCATCTTGACACTGATATGGTAGATTTAGAAGTGCACAAGGAGTTCAAATATTTAGAGCAGATCATCCAGGAGAAAGAGGTTGAGATTAGAGAGCTGAAGAGTAGGTTGTCCAAGGCAAAAGTTTTAATTTCTTTCCTTCAGTAAGAAAACAAACAGCTCAAAGTTAAGCAACTATTGCTTGATAAATCTAAAGCAAATTTGAAGAAGGATGGTGCCAAAGGTAAAAGAGTGATAAATTTGGAAGAGATTAAAGCCACTGGTTTTTAGCTCAAGCCTATAAGGCCTAAGACAAGCGGTTTGAAGATGAAAGAAGAGAAAATCACTAAGACATCCTCTCCGCTGAGGCAACAAAATAGGGAAAATTGGCTTGATAAAGTCAATTGTCACTTGGAAAATCTCCTTAAGAGGGCCAATTAGCCCCCTAAATGTTCGAGGCATATGGTCATGCACTAATGTACTAGAAACAAGGTCTCCCAAGTCAGAATCAAGCAACTAAAAAAGAAGTTAAGGCAAACCTTAAGGAGGAAAAAAGAGAAAGATAAAGTTGACTTGCTAGCTAAGGCCTCCCTCCTAGCTTGAAATTTCATTTCAGAGCTTCATGGATCACACTTGAAGCAATTTTGAAGAAATTTTGAACAATTTTGAGTTTTTGTGACTTTTGGCATAAATAGGAAGAACAATTCAGGCAGACCTCCAAATGCCAAAAAGTTTATATGGATGGATAGATAATGACCTATACATGTTAGCTATCCAATTTTCGTTCCTTTTTAGCAAAAGAGTTTGAAAAAATGCCCAAAAATAGGTCAAAAAACTACTTTATGCCACCTTACTAGAAGAGGCGCTACGCTTTTGGACTAGTTGTGGGAGAATGAGTTTTGCCTGGTCTTGGAGTGTCCATTTTTCTTTCTTGAGGTGTCTAATAGAACTAGATATCCCAATATTTCTATTATTATATTCAAATATAGATTTGGAGTAGTGGAAGGCCTTTAGAAAACTCCTCAAATTTGGTGTCATGCTTATGCTTGATGACGTTGCGCTTTTGTACATGGTGCTGAACGTTTTCTTGTTTATTCAAATTTCGAGTTTTATTTAGTCAAAATTGGATTTTATGATGTAATTCCTCATTTTTTGAGTTTAATTGATGTAATATAAGGTAAGTGAGCTTGTTAGAGTGATTTTGATGTAATTTTAGATCTCATTTATGAGAAACAGTTCAGTCAAAGTCTAAATGGAGAGTTTGTTCCAACCTCCCTAGTCATTATTGGTTGAGAAATTCATGTAAGCATTCCTATACTGAGGGATTCGACCCTTGAGAGTGGGGAAATTATTTTTTGGTCTATATGTATCTAGTTTTCAGTTAGATTTAGGGTTGGACATCAGAGAGTGGAATCTTTTAGCTTGTACTTCATCATATTTTTATAGGAAATCAAAGGCCAAGTTGCAGCTATTATTCAAGAATTCTTGTGGTGTGAGTTTGTGGTATTGTTTTTCTCCTGTTAAACATTTATATGAATGATAAATTATTTTCCTTTCCATATCTATGCTTTTCAGTGATTTTCATAAGAGGTATTAAACATAATTCTTGTAATTAAGCTCAAATTTGTTAGGAATCTCATTTTATGCGCTTAGTCTTCTGATATATGAATTCATGGTTCACATGATCATGTTGATTTTCTTACCTATTCAACCCTACACTACATTGACCAACTCCTAAGCTATGACAAAAGAATGCCTACCTTGCTCCTTTATAACTCATGCAACTGAACCTTTGAAGACCTGACTTAGTTCCTTGATTTGTACCTCTGATCCAGCAAACCCTAAATTTACAAAACCCTAGTGCTGTAATAACTAACTTAACATATTTTCCCACTTCAGTCATCATTGGTTATGAGCTCATAGAGAGAGCCCTCTATGGTATAGCAGGGCTAGCTACCGAACCCTAAGTGGTTTGAGGTTATCTCTGCTGATCTCCTTTCTCAGCTTTGGGACATTGTGGAGGATAACACATCTCACACACTTTTTGACAATATTTTATTTTAAATTATGACAAACATAACAAGAAAATAATTTTTTATTGATTAAACGATTATGATAATAAACAGATCAAAATGAAGTAGAATAATACTAAACAATCTATGAAATTCAAAGTCGAGCCAAACTAGTGTTAGAAAAATATGAGAAATGAAAATGTGTCCCTATCAAATCTAAAGCGTAAGAACTATCGTGGTTAATTTTTTTTGAGAGAAGTCTTACCCGATTACCTAATAATGAAAATATAAATGCATGGCACTGAAAAGGAACCCTAAAACTTGACATTAAATAAGAACCCTACTGCTGAATTTAATACCCTATGCACGTGGATTGGGCTAGTCCATATTAACAACCTTTGAGACCCACCACGCAACACATTAATATTTTAGTAAAAAAAATCACTAAAGCCCATGTTAAAGGGAATTTGAAACCCACCAAACAACACACTATTATTTTAGCTTAAAAATTTTCAACTATTGTTTAGTATCATCGCATTGAGAGGCACTCTCAAGCCTCTCATTGCGGAGGTGCAGATGAAGCAGAATGAAAGCTTTCTCCGTACCTCCACACTCCACATAATGAAATCTTCCTTCACACCTCCACAATTCGAGGAAATATATTTTGCATTTCTTATAAATATATTTTTTAGAATCCTGACCAAATTTTATAAAACAAATATGTGTAAATATCGACATGGAATATAAACTATGGATATTTTTCAATAGATGTATAGGGTTTCGGTAATCCAATTTCTTTGCAAGTGGTTTTTAATTTCTCTATGCATTCAATTTCACAAAGTCTATTGTAAGAGTATGAGGCCCTGTCTAGTTATCAAATGTTTTATATAGGTTTTGATTTAGCTTTACATTATTCTTGCAAGTGGTTGATCAAAAGATATGATTATATATGTATATAATTTCCTGGTAGAATATAGGCCAATTAGAACCCATTAAAAATGAAGTGAAAGCTTGGAAATTTTAAACACTACTTAAACGATTCTTCCCCTATAACTTGGATTTAAGAAACTTACAATGTAGGGCTAAGATGGTAAAATAAATTAACTCCATGTCACCAATAAACATAGTATGCCATTGTTAGTAGTAAATTTCTGAGCAGATGTGACAAAAATCAATGTTTTATGCTTGGTGATGAAATTACCTAACAATGAAAAGAAATAATAAAAAATAGTTGCAAAACACCACAATATTCAACAATTATCTTTAGATCTATGTAAAATATTAGAGAAAAACTGCAAAAATCTTATGTAACCTAAAATATATATGCCAAAAATTGTGGAAGAGAGCCCAAATGGAAATAACTTTAACTTTTATTAATTAACGATATCATGTGTGGAGCAGAACATAGATGAATTGGATCTTTAATGTCCTCCTTCATGGGAGGGTTCTTTTGTGTCCTTACTGTTATACAATAAAATGACCTGCTCATTATCTTAGAGGAGAAAGACAGTTTGGTTAAAGACATGACCTAATTGACCAACCTATTTTCCAAGGTAACACACCCCATAAACATGCAAGAGGAGTTAGAACGCTTCCTATGCACTAGCCAAGGGCCTAAGTCCCTAGGTTAACTCATTGTTTTTCCTAAAGGTCCGCATTACCCAAGATTTGTGAGATGTCGGAGGTCAAAGAGTAGGTTGAATGACTAACACTCCGATTTTCACTCAAATGTTAGCTTGAAAATCATGAAACGTCTACTTTTGACCTAAATAAGGATATTTCTATTCCTAACAGAGTCTCATGGAAAGGGAAAGAGAAATAAAGTGAGGAAACATCCTATATTTTGCCTCAATGGGACTCATGAAATAATTGGAAAGGATAAGCCTCTCATCATATATATATTGGAGGCTTGGACATTGTGAAGGAGGTTGAATGGTTGTCAAATTATTTTTGAACTTTGTATGAAATATAGTTGTTATGCTGCTAAGAGGATAAGAGAGAGAGAGAGAGAGAGAGAGAGAGAGAGAGAGAGAGAGAGAGAGGAGCTTGAGGACTAGAGGAAGCTTGATCCAGCCAATATGGTTGTAATCATTCTTCTTCAATATAATAATATAGATATGCTCCTATGTTGTCTACTTGATGGTGTTGATGCAGTGTTTATATACATGTTGATTCAATACCATAATTTATAAGTAGCTTAGATGCATGTTGTCTTATATCTTTATGTGTGAATTCTTTAATTTCCAAAGTTTATATGTTGTAGGATTACCCTCCATCTTGTTTATGTGCAGGTGTTGATCTAGGAGCTAGTAGAAGGGTCTTCCACTTTGCTACATTGTGTTCTCCAGTAGGGCTGCACCAAGGATTGAGGTAATCACTCTTCTTCACTTTGATTGTCATGCATTGATATGGATATATGTATGCTTATTTTTGAAATCTGTAGTTAATCTAAAATAGTCTACCTTGGATCCCGGGAAGATCCTTGAGGGTATTCCAACCACAACCACCCGTGCATTAATCCTTATACCAGAATTGGAAACTCCACTAGGGACTATACTTAGTTCCTAGTTTACCTCCCTAGTTCCTGGATCTCTCTTTCTTTCCAGGGTTTCCTGTTCTTCTTGGTTCCCATTCTGACCACTCATGACACTTCACAACCTTCTTTACTGTTCTCAGCCTTTGATCAGACCCTGAATGACTTTTTTTACAACCTCTGCTCCTGTAACAAACCCTAGTTTTGAAAAACAGTGAGTTATAACACTGATCATGGTTGTAAATAGAGCATTAGTCCTTCCATTAACACCCTGTAGCCTCTCTTGAAGTGCATTAACCAACCATTATCCTAAAAAATGGTAGTATGTTTCAAGGATCTACAGTTGTGCATTGTGTTTGGTTGCTTGTTTCCTGATCATTTTTTCTTTTTTAGATAAATAACTTAAGTGCATTTGTTTTATGAAAATAAAAATGAAAAACATTGCTTATTATTTTCTGTTTTAGTTGGTTAGATTCTGCATCTCTATACTGGGTTAGTTGTTAGAGAGAATTACATATCTATACATTGTGTATGTGTTTTTTGCATTGGATGCATGGTGTTGAATTGATGTATAAATGATTCTCTCATTGTAGAAATAAATTGTTCATCGAATTGAAGTTACAAAGCATATTTTCTGCATGGTTTGCATCAGAGTCTCACAAAACTCCATACGTCAACACCCCTTCCGAAGACATTAATAAAGTACATGTAAAATAAATATCGTAATAAAATCAATGAGTAACTCTTTTTGAGCATACACACATATTAGTCTAGGCTAGGATCTGGATATGCAGTGGTGAGTTAATTGCCCAAGTTCATAAAAATGAGACTAGTGTCGTTAAAGAGAGTAAAATCCCACTGCACTCATACTATCCGGGACCGCTCCAGTCAAAGAAAAGTTAAATACGAGACAACATTGGAATGTGAGAGAAGGTAGCCAACCTTTGATTGCATCTCCATTGGGTATTCTATGCAACGGGGATCCCTTTAGGGATATCGGAGCTGAGTCAAGGACTCAGGTATCTTTCCCACACAACATACTATCTATGACCATGTCCCCCCTAATAGTGTCTGTGATTTGAGGTAACCACAGCGGCCAATTTTTTTTATGGAAGAACATAAGGTGATTGGGGCGGGCTGCCCTGGTACCTAAATAGATGAACCTACTCTATCTTCAGTATTTGGGAGGGTGCTCGCCTTCACGAGAGTACTTGGCACCCTAATTTTAGGGTCGGGCGATGCTCAAGAGTAATCATAACTATACATTTTGCCAAGTCACTCTTCTAGACATTATTGTAAGGACTCTGGACACCACATATCTCCACAATGGTATGATACTGTCCACTTTGGGCCTAAGCCCTCATGGATTTGCTTTTGGACTTACCCCAAAAGGCCTCATACCAATGGAGATATTTGTCCATCCTTATATACCTATGATCCTCCCCACTTCTAGTCAATGTGGGACTTTGGTCGTATACCCAAAAATTATGATACTGGGTTTCATCTCCAAAAAATGGTAGTTATCTAACAGAGTCATATCCCTTGACTGCTTGTTGATTGAATTTTAGAGTATTTTTTATTTTTTGGGTGTTGGTTTCTTATCACTAAGACTATAAAATATCACTGTAATTGTTTTTGATAAAATATATTGGCCATCATGGCTACATACAACCCTCATCGTCAATCTAGGCAATAACAAGGTCTTCCTCCACTGACTTTGGAGGATTAGGTGAGCCTTGGTGATTTGGATTTTCCCTCTTTGGGAAATTAGTCTCTAGTATCTAACATTGAATCACACGACACCCCCCAAGACACTATACTGCTTGAGAATTTTTTCACTAAAAGAGTTGTACCTCCTTCTAATCCTCCCCTCACTGATCCTTTGGGACCAGCGTTGATTCAGGTAGCACCTGTACCTACCATGTCTTCAACAATACCAACATCCAACATCCCCCCTACAACTAATGGGTCATGGTATTTTGTGGACAACTTTAGTCCACCATCACTCCCCTCGCCAATAGTTGTAAATACATTACTGATTGGGTACCCTATTATCCAGACTATGACAAGTCCAAGCAACCTAGTTACACCAAATATGTGTGGAACTCAATACATGCTAGTTTCTATCCCTTTTGTGTTTTCTTATAGAAATTCAGCTATCATTCCAAATATCACTCTTACCATGGGCCCCTTAAGTAATCCTTTTGGTTTGAATCCTCTATTAAGTTCAAACCTTAGAGCTCAAATGGTAGGGGGCAATGTTCCCAACATGCACATACCAGTCGGGGGAATCACTATTCCCCCTCCACCTATAAGACAAGTTGGATAATCATTGATCGATTTACTTCCCCCAAGTGGACACTATTATAGTGTCAATAATGTACCTATCAAATTATATTGTAAACGGAACCCCTCAACCAGTTCTTGCTTCGTTTATTTGGGCACCACCTCCTCAACATCAATTGAGTGAAGGGGGCACTTTTTATCCTAGGGGAAACCAATACCTTTTCCCCCAGCCTAATGTCTCTTATGGAAAACCATCATATATGATTATTCCACCACAAAAAGGAGGATATTATCCATCAAATCCTATGTATCCTATTGGTAACAATATTATGGGCCGACCTTAGGGTCCTTCAAGTCATTCTTCATCACCCTGGTCAGACTTGAGGGCACCAATCACTTTGCCTTTTTTTGAAACACCTGATATCCCCAACAAATGTAATATCATGTGATTTACGTCGAAGAATTTTTCATAAATTGTATAAACTAACTAATGACCCCATCCACCATAACTTACATTGGCTTTGAATCCCACACAAAATGCCTACCGACATCTTGGAATTTAAAGGGAAACAAGGGGATGATCCGGGTACACATGTCACCACCTACCATCTATGGTGTGTATCAAACTCCATGGTGGATGACAATGTTCGACTTCGCTTCTTCCCTCACACCCTTACTAACAATGTTGCCAAGGGTACATTGAGATACCACACGTGTCAGTTAATACCTTTGGTGCCCTCATAATGGAATTTTTAAATCACTTTCAGTTGCCCATCCCCTACGAAACCGGGATGAAACTTCTTACTACCTTGTGCCAAGACACCCCCAACCACATCTCTAATCACATTCATGAATAGAGAGGTAGGTAGAGGCTAGTAAAGGCCCCCATTTTAGATTCACTGTTAGCAGATTGGTTATGCAAATATCTTAAATTGCCAAGGACATTGCGTTAAGTGGTGCCGTCACTGAAGATCAATCCATTCGTCATGCCCAACACTTAGATTTGATTTATTTGTAGTCTAGGATACTATACGATGTAATCCCTAATGCCCCTTGAACTTCCAATGGTCCAGCTACTCAGAAACCTGGCACGCATGTTGTCGGTCTCGTTGGTGCTACCTCTGGGGCTATTGCAAAACAATTTAGTGGGAATGTTGGCCATTTGTTTGTTAATATCACTACATCTACCCAATCGACTATTATTCCAACCGCTACGACTAACTCTGTGCAGTCTACATAAAAATCCAGTGGTAAGGAAAAGAATAACAAGAAAAAGACCTTTCCTTTTGAAGAGCAACCCACTATGCAATCCAACCCCAAACAAAAAGCTACTACCAAATATGATAGTGGAAAGGAAAAAGTTTTCAACTTCCCTTGAAAAATCTATGTGGAATACTGTATGACACATCGATGTCCACGTCTCCAAGAATGCATAGACCTTCTTACTAAAAAGGACACTAGACGGATCCTAGCAGTCCTACATAACCCCTTCCCTGCTCAATAACAATAACATATTATTTTCAACCCACCTCAACCACTGCAAGGGGGAAACGAAAGTTCAAACCATCCTTCCTTTGGTGAAGGATCGTTGACCATTTACACCTTTGAAATGATAGATCTTCAGACGCGAGCCAAAACTTATGGAGCTCCAGTCGCTAACGCTCATGACACTACACCGAGTTCAAAACCACTGCCACCTAATGATCTTCATAACGAAAGGCCTCTTGTTGATCTTGTGATTCATGCCCCTAAAGGGGCACTTCGTTGCATGACACATAATACTTCTACACGTGCTTCCCAAAACTACAATATTGTAGAAGATTTGGTGTAGGCACCATGAGCTATGTTCGCACTCGAAGTGTTGAAAATCTGTCTAGCATAACAAAAAGATTTTCTTTCGGCCATTGGTGGGATTGACCCTCAAGATTCCATGCTAGCAATATTTGTCATGGATAAATGTAAGCCTCGTCTTTCCCACCAACTTTCATTTCACGTGCAAGTTATTTTGAAAGGGAGATCTATCCACAGTGATTGACGAAGGCGCTGTGACCTGCATCATATCTAATTCATGTTGGCTCACCTTGGGTTCTCAAACCCTCTCCCTACCGTTGAATTCACTTAAAGTATTTGATTGCCATACATTCATCCAAAAAGGATACCTTTCCATCTACCCATCGCTCTGAGTGGGAAAATGGTAACGATGGATATTGAAGTTGTAGATCGTCATCTCGACTATAACATGCTTTTGGGATGCAGTTTGTCTTATTCCATGACTACCATTGTGTCTTCAGTCTTCGCCTCATCCTCTTTCCACTAGATGGAAGAATAGTCATAGTGGACCAACTATCCTTCTGCACCCCAGATTACTTCCTTTTGCCTAGGGACACTATAACCTTAGTGGGTAGCATACTTGACTCTTACGTCAGTGTTGCTATTGGTCTTTTAAAGGGTTATGCCATCACGGGTTGCTTTCCTCTCCTATTATATGAGGTTCCATAGACGATTTCTATGGTCTCCACCATTCCTCATGACCTAATCGATCCTTAGATCCTCCCTGACCCTTTTGACATTGACTCTTATGGAGAAAAAATGTCGTTGTCACCAATCGAATTGGCTTACCAAGCCATTCAATCTACATCTGATTCTTTCGTCACTTTGGTTACAACCAATGATACCATCTCCCCCCCCATAAAAAGTCCCTCTAATGATATCCTTGATGAAGAATTACCTACATACAAATCTATTCAAGAGATCTTGTCTTTAGAGGAGCGACCTTTGGAAACCTCTCCCCATTGTGATTCGATATCTGATTCAGATGCGACCCCTATAAAAATCCTATATTTTGAGCCACCTGAGGTTGTTCCCCCGAGTTACACAACTGTCCAAACTTTGGATTCATAAAGGAACATGGGAAATATTTCTAAAACAATGCTCATTGATATCTGAGTCAAGACAGGTATCATGGAAAATATTCAGATTGGAGTTGATTGCAATCCTAAGGAAATTGCAAGCTTCACTTGCCTTTTCAAGGAATTCCGTGATGAATTCACTTGGTATTATGAGGAAATGCCTGATATAGACTCTTCCATTAACGAGCATGAGATAAAGAAGTTCTAAGAATTCTTTTTATGGTATTTTTCTTGCTCATTAATCTGAGAAACCTCGATTCCACTTCTTTGGGATCGTTAAACTGCTACAAAGAAGATATGAGCGTGTTATTTTTTGGGACTTATTATTGCTCTTGAACTGAAAAATCCCTAAGTTACCATCTTCGGGCTCGTAAAACTCCTACGAAGATGATATGAGAAATTTCTTTTTTGGGACCTTTTATCGCTCTTGAACTGAAAAAATCCTTGAGTTATCTTCTGAAAACATCTACGGAGAAGCCTTGAGCAACTCTTTTATCTCTTCTTCCTCACTTGTTAAACTGAAAAAGACATATCAAGTTTTCTTCATATGACTCATTAAAATTTTATGAAGATCTATTGAATTTTTCTTTGTGTGACTCATTAAAATTTCATGAATAATATCGAGTTTACTCCGTCCCCTCGTACTCATAACAAAATGAGGCAAACATCTATTGAGCATAGGTTTATCACTTTATCCTGACTCGTTAGACTAACTTATGGGAAAGGAACTATGTCGGGTATACTATTAAACCTTCAATGCACCCAGTTATCAACCATGACAAAGTGACCCCCATGGAGTTGATATTTAAGATATTTTCAGACTCTCTAAATATGAAAAGACCACCGAGTTTACTCGTCTAGACTTGTTAAACTTAATCAGATTGGGGAAAATTTGACAACACGGTGACTCAATATTTGTATTCAAAAGGATTTTTTGGCAGCAGTCATTCCCTTGAACATGACACTCCCTCAAAAAACATTTTTTGTCAGCCTCTTAGATGAACCTTACCATCCTATGAGTTTAGCCTTTATATACTATGATGTTCCTACATCCTTGTATCCTAATACTCTTTGGTGTTCATGAGTTTATGCTAACTAGTAAACCTTTGTCTCGTGCCTTCATTGTTCAATGGATCCACCTATCCTCTGCTTCCTGTATCAACCATAAATCATATACTTCCATCATGCCCTTTGTCTGTCTGGCCCATTGCTCAAAATTTATCTCCAAAACAAATCATTCTTGTCCCGTTTCTTGTCAAATGATGTAGGACACCTTATTGCCTACCTTTTGACAGGTCTCTTCCTATCGACTTCAACACTCTATCTAGGAAGTATATCTAGAAACATATCAATACCCTGGAACTTGCAGTCATTAGTGGTAGGTTACATGGTGTTTCATTGGGGGTTTTCCTCATTGGCTCCAAGTTGAATGATTCTATGAGCGTTTGATGACAACATCATTCTTCACACTCGCTAGATTTTACTGTGCATGTTGGAGACCATCATCATTATCGGTGACCATGCTAGCGTATGTTAACAATTTTCATTATTGAATAGTAATCAGACTATTTATCACATGTTTGACATCAACTCTTTATTCACATGTGCAGAAATATGTTGTTTAGATAACGCGGCGACCAAAACCTTGGGTAGAGGCTTTCATCACTCAACTTTGTTTCCTCTCCCAAGGTCCATATATTGTTTTCAGAGACAACTTGTCAGGATGATCATATTATGATACAGTTACAAATTGTGCTTATAGGTGGATAAGATCATCATACCTCTTTTTAGAAATCACTCTGACATTGCTATTGAGGATGGGAATTTCCAACTCAAGACATGATTCTATGTTTTTGACATGTGTGGTTTGTTTCAGGTTTCCCGTAGTCCTAAAGCTCCGATCCTTTCTCTCTTTTTCCAAACAAAATTTATGAAGTATTTCGGCCATCATATTTGTCTCTTACCTTACACTTCAAGGGGCATCTGTTATACAGGAAAATGACCTCCTCATCAGCTCAGAGGAGAAGGACAATTTGGTTAATGATATGACCTACTTCATAGGCCTATTTGCCTAGGTAAGACACCCCAAAAACATGCAAGAGGAGTTAGAACACTCCCCACGCACTAGCCAAGGGTGTTAGTTCTTAGGTTAACTCACTATTTTGCCTAAAGGGCCACATTACCTAAGATTTGAGAGATTCCGGAGGTCAAAGAGTGGGTTGACAGACTCACACTCGACTTTTGACTCAAATGTCAGCCAGAAAAGTAGGAAACATCTAACTCTAGCCTAACTAAGGATATTGATATTCCTAGCGGAGTCTCATGGAAAGGGAAAGAAAAATAAAGTGAGGAAACATCCTAGCTTTTGCCTCAATGGAACTCATGAGACAATTGGAAAGGATAAGCCTCTCATAATCTATATATTGGAGGCTTGGGCATTGTGATGGAGGTCGAATGGTCGTCAAATTATTGTCGAAATTTTGTATGAGATATAGTTGTTATGCTACCAAGAGGTTGAGAGAGAGAGAGAGAGGAGCTTGAGGACTAGAGGAAGCTTGGTCCAACCAATATGGTTGTAATCATTATTCTTCAATCTAACAATATAGATCTGTTGCTATGTTGCCTACTTGATGGTGTTGATGTAGTGTTTATATACATGTTTATTCAATACCATAACTTATAAGTAGCTTAGATGCATGTTGTATTATATATTTATGTATGAATGCTTCAATTTCTAGAGTTTATATATTGTAGGATTACTCTCTGTCTTGTTTATGTTATGAAACCATCTCAAGAAAAGATAGAAAAGATAGATCAATGCCTTAGAATTCAGCTTCTTCCAGGGGGCAACCTCCTTTACATTACATAAATGAACAATTCTTGGATGATTCAAATGACAAAACCTCCTTTCTATATAT
>APFE031540191.1:108572-119114 GCA_000404065.3 Pinus taeda | reverse complement strand
ACTATCAATTGTGAATCAAGATAAACTACCAACGAGTTGATTTCATGAGAAATTGCCTCGGATAGCAAATTAATGACGGCATTATACTTATCCATATTGTTTGAAGAGGGATCGATGCACAATCCCCTTGATACCATCAATTAACCAGTTGGATAATAAAGTACCCAAGCTGTGGAAGCAAGATTCCGAGTGTGTCGACTAGCACCATCGACGAATCCAAAATAGACCAAGTCATCCATCAACACCTGCCAAAGCAGACCAAAAGTGTTGATATAAAAAAATCTCGATACAAAAAGTATAAATATACATAATTTATAAAGAAGCCATTGCCTAGCTGCTACTTAAGCAAAGTACTTCTTAAGCTAGATCCCGTTTCGAGGCTCCGCCAATTTGTTTCCTTCGAAATCGATTAACTCATATGACCCTTTCTTTAAAAATCGTTTAATTATGAAGGGACCGTACCACATAGGTTTGAATTTGCCTACCCCCAAGGTGTCCTTATCTTGGTCATAGACCAAGACGAGTTCACCTTCAGAAAAGACACGAGGTTGGACAACTTTATCATACTGGGTTTTAACCCTTTTCTTATGAGCCTCATTTACTGTGGCTGCATCTCGACGTTGCTCATTGAGATGTTCCAAGAGAAGGAGGCGCTCTTCGAGACTAAAGGTCTCTGGAAGGAGCTCAATAGATAACTTAAGAGATGGAATTTCACATTCGACAGGAAAGATAGATTCCAACCCATAAACTAACTGAAAAGGTGTAAAACCTGTAGTAGCCTTGATGGAGGTTCGGTATGCCCATAGAGCCGGATGCAACATAAGATGCCAATTGGATCGATTCTTGTCAATTTTCCTTTGTAGGATCGTCTTAAGAGTTTTTTTTACTGCGTTGACTTGTCCATTGGCCTAAGGATAATAAGGAGACGAATGTTCCTGCCAGAAACCTGATTTGAGAGCCAATTCGAACATTAGTTGATTCTGGAAATGACTGCCATGGTTAGTGACAATCTCTCTTGGGATACCAAACCTTGAGATAATCTGATTAAAAAGGAATAATGCCACTGCCTCACTATCATTTTTATAAGTGGGCATGGCCTGCGCCCATTTTGTGAAGTAGTCTACGGCCACGATAATATACTTGTGATTCGCTGCTGAAGGCAGACTACAAGTCGTAAAATCAATACCCCACTTAGTAAAGGGACCGACAGTGACAACAGGAAAACAAGGAGCTGGATGTGCGTGCATCTTCCAAGTATAAACTTGGCACGGGTGACAGCGTTTGACCGCTTCAACACAATCTTTGAAGAGCGAAGGCCAAAAATAGCCAGAACGCAAGATACGCTGAGCTGTAGCAAGCCCTGATAGATGACCACCACAAGCTCCACTGTGGTAGTCATTTAGCACTGACTCTGCCTCCTCTAAGGTTAAACAGTGCCAAAGGATTGAATCAACCCCCCGATGATATAATGTATCACCAATGATGACATAATTTTTAGCGAGGTGACGTAATTTGCGACGTTCATCCTTAGAGAAAGTAGAGGGAAACTTCAAAGTATGGAGATAAACAATGATATCTCCATACCAAGGGTCGAGTGAAGAGATGATGAATAAATTTTTGTCGGGAAACTTTTCCTCATAAACGGTGTCCTCTCCACAAGGCAGCTCGAAAATTATCTCGGCAAAAACCATAGATTCCTTGGCTTTGGCGGACAAGAAATCTTTCTTGTAAAATGACAATCCATCGATTATATTTTCCCCCAATCACTCGCCTACTGAGGAAAAACTGAAACGGATTGACTGTTGCCAAGACAAAAATTTTGCATAGCAGAATATAATGACGGAGCCACTAGATAGCATGGACAACTGCCAAGGCCAACTTCTCAACCAGAGAGTAGCGAAGTTCAGGACCTATCAAGCCTTGGCTCAAATAATAAATCACATGTTCTATGAGAGCATCGTCTTCCTGAACGAGAACCATACCTATGGTTGATTCTGCTGCAGCGAGATATAAAAGGAAGTCCCTACCATAATGCAGTGGACTCAAAAGCGGGGCAGAGACTAATGCCTTTTTCAAAGCATCAAACAACCGTTGCTCAAAGTCGTCCCACATGAATGGAACCCCTTTGCGGAGCAAATGCATAAACCCTTTAGTGATCTCGACATAGTTCGCTATAAACCGTCTTAAGAAATTAGCCTTCCCTTGAAGACTTTGAGGTTGTCGAATGGAGGATGAGGGAGGCAACTGGACTATTGCTTCCACCTTGAAGGGATCAACCCTAATCCCTTCATTTGACACAATGAACCCTAACTATCGACCTGACGTAACCGCAAAAATGCACTTGTTGTGATTCAACTGGATTTTATAAAAATGACATCACTCAAAAACCATTCGAAGGTGACTGGGGTGATCAGTTCTCTTTCGAGAATGAGCAACGAGATCGCCCAAGTATGCTTCAATGATATGTTTGATGTCGTGGAAAGCATATGACATGGCCCACTAGAAAGTAGCTCCAGCATTTTTGAGACCAAAAAACATCTTTCTGTATGCAAAAGTACCCCAGGGACATATAAAATCCGTCTTATGTTGATCCTCAGGACTGATAGAAATTTGATTATAACCTGAAAAACGTCCATAAAGGAAAAAATATCATTACCTGCACACTCGTCAATAATCTGATCAATGAATTGCGTGGGGTAATTATCTTTTGGACAAGCCTTATTTAGGTCCCTAAAGTCGATGCATACTGGGATTATTCCTTGCTTTTTATGCACAGGGACTAGATTAGAAACCCAATCGGTAAGAGGAACAGGGTATATAAAACCCGCCTTAAGCAACTTCTCTACCTCAACTTTAATGGCTGCCTCTTTCCTAGGATTAACCGGTCGAAGCCTTTGACGAACCGGCTTAGCGTTTTCATACGTCTTGATCTCATGTTGAACTATAGAAGGATCGATGCCAGACATTTCTTCATAAGACCAATCAAATACATCTCGAAATTCCTTGAAAAGGTCGGTGTAAATTTGAACTTCTTTAGGGGAACATTCAATTCTGATGAAGAGATTCTCAATCACGTTAGGGTCCCTGGAGATGTTTATAGATATTGTTTCCGAAATCATTGACATATTACCTGTAGCACGAAAGTGTACTGGAGCCAAAGGATTTGATATCTTACAAACATCACTAGTGAATAGCTTGGAGAACCTAGATTCCACTTCCTGCAATGGAGGAAGGAAATATGAACGATGGTGTAAGTCCTCCCAAGGTCGATCTACACCCATCATCACTTCGAGGATTGCTTCTTCAGAAGGTAAAACCGTATCTAAGTAGTCCAAGGCAGAGGTGGAACCAAAGGCCCAAGCCGGGGCCACATGACCATATAGCTCCTCTTCAGAAAAAGGAGTAGAATGGTCGTCTGCAGAGTTAACGATAGACTGATATCTAAGCCCAACTGCAGACATAAGGAATGCCATTCCATTAACTTGTCCTTCATCTAATGTTGTCGTAGGTGAAGGCAAGGTCCAAGGGTCTGAAAAATAATGAGTTCTGAAGAACCCTTCTTGAGAGGACTCCTTAGATGATGAAACGACATTGATTCTAGCGATAGGAGAGGGAAAATCAAAGGTACCCATCACTGAGGAATACATTCCAACTCCTAAATTCTCAGTAGGAGAGCGAGGGTTATACACTAAGGGGACAGTAGAGTCAGAAGTTGCTTGAGGATCAACTGGACAATAATCCAACTGATCAACCTTAACAATTTTCCCTTCATGAGGAAAGCATATGACACGAAACAGAGTCGAAATGACGGCATCCATCTCGTATACCTAGTTCCTTCCTAAGAGGAGATTATAGTCTAGGTTAGCATATATGACCTCTACTTCAATATTGATGACCTTTCCTCCAACACATATAGGAAAGGCTGGTATAATCCCATGCGGCTTGTGAGAATGGCCATCAAACGCAGTCAGGAGGGTAGGTGAAGGAATAGCTGAAGGAGATCCAATGGCCTTCCAACATGACATCGACATGACGCACATGGAAGCTCCATCAATAACGGTGCGAAAAATGTTAATCTTTCGGTATGTAGACTTTATCTGAAAAGCCATGTGATGAGGGAGTCACTTTTTGACATTTAACATGTCAAAAGTGAGCACTAAAGAGTTGGTTGGAAAAACTGCCCCAATTGCTGAGAGTAAAGCACTTCGTCGAGCCGGACACGACTGGAGAACCTCTAAAGTGGACATGGCGCCTGGACTCTGGGCCAGATCCTCCACAATGGAATAATTTTGGGCCGCCCTCGCGTTAGGATTAATAGTTGCGCGTTTAGCGGAACCTTTCAGTATCTGTGGTATAGTCTCAACAAGGGGTCACTCAATATGAAGGTCGGTATTTCCGGGAGCAGTTTTGTCCTTGGAAGTTTCAGCTTCACCGTAATCACGTGACTGAGTAGCCACATGGACATTAGAACCCATCATGAAAACTTTCAATGATTTTTTCCCTTCGTGGCTGCCCCAGAGGAGGTACTAGGATTTGAACTCGCGCCAGCAAGCAATTGCTGCCCTTAGGGAAAAGGGTTGGTTAACACAGCTTGAGAACTAGAAGCCCCTTGCTACCCTAACAAGCGCTGAGCATCCTGAATCTTCGGGCAGAGATGAGTTGAATGGTCTCCACTGCACAACTTGCATGGAAACTTGACTTTCGTTTTAGACTCATTTCTACCCCCACCAGCATTATGGATTTATTTGTGTCAGCCTTCCCATCCTGATTCTTTTTCTTACCTCGTCCTTTATTTTTCCCATTGGAGTTTTGATTTCCTTTGGGGTTATCAGATTGGACGGCATTAATCGAAGAGGGTTGGGAAGATGAAGTATTAGACGATGTGACTTGGTTGTTTGAAACAGTCTACAATGACAACTGCTGCAATTGGCTCAACAAGTTCACCGCATTTGTGTCTACCGATCCAACTATCCCATCGGCATGGGGACTTGGCTTTGACTTGGCTATGTGAACCTTCGATCCAGGAGCATTTGGCAAGTATTTTTGGAGGATCCCAGACTAAGAGTAGATCAATTCTAATTGCTAGGCCCTAAAAATCGCTTGCTCCTTAGAATAGATTCCGGACATAGAGACGTCCTTAGAGATCTCAAGTTGTAAATATTTCAGAAACCATTCGAGACGGTACTCTGGAGGGATTTCAGCTTTAATGAGCCTCTTTCTCCGTCTCCATTCCTAGATATGGTAAAAAATGTGAGTTGCCGTGTCCTGACGAAAGGTGGCCAGAAGTTCAGTTCCAACATCATAACGGACAGGCAACTGGAAATGATTTAGGAAAATGTTAGCTAAGTCAGCAAAAGATGTAAAGATGCCCCCTGGCAACTCTATATACCATTTGGCCGCATTACCAGTCAAGGTGTGTTGAAAAAGTGTCAACCTCACTGAATCATCAATAAGGGAGTTCGACGAGCACCACAAATGGAATGTGGTTACATGGTTGCCTGGGTCTTCACCGCCCCTTCCTTCAAATTTTGGAATGTCCGAAGGGAGTTTGGTTGGGACCAGAGGCCAGGTCAGATTATATTTAATTGGATCGTTTGTTAACTTTGTGAGGTCTGGCAAATTTAGAGTTGCCAGAAACGGAAGCTTAGGAGGACCTTGGGAATTCCACCCAGACTGGGCGGAGCCCCCAAAGCTCTACAAAGATTGGCCTGGATTTTGGAAGGCACCAGGCTGCCTGAAGTAACCAACAGAACCTGCTGAACCAAAAGGCAAGCCTTGTGATCCAGCATAACTCAGAGTTTGACCAACTTTGGCTGCAAAACCTCCATAACCGGCGAAGTTTCCTCCTAAATGATTATAAGGAGTTGACAACCCCTGATAAGGATTCCAAGCCGAGGCTAGGGGAGGAATACTTCTGAATGAACTAACCGTGGAGTACGGCCTATTCCCTTGTTGGCCGACAAATGGATTCCCAGTTCCCACACTACTAACCACAGGGTAGTCCAACCTTGAAAAGGATTGCTACTTTGTCCAAAAGAAGAGAAAGGCATAGATCCAATTGTTGGTTTGGAATGTGGTATATGACCACTTCCAAAAGGAAAACCCTGGAATGAAGCCGATCCACCCATCATGGATGTGGTGGCACTAAACGGAACTGACGGAATACCCTGTGAATGGGTACCAAATGGGGAAAATCCAGAACTAAAAGCATTGGTTTGGGAGTTTCCACTCATAGAAGGAATGTAGGTAGACCCAGCTAAAGATGTGCTAGCAAAAGACCCAAATAAAGAAGCAGAGGGGATGGAAATAGTTCCTCCCGCTTATACAGATATTGGAGTCTGCATAGTCGTAGCACTTTTAGTAGAAGCCATGCTTCCAGTAGTGGTCATTGATGGTAAGTGTGTAATGTGACCTGGACTTGACGGTTGATGCGTTGGAGGCCCAACGTATTGTAACACTTCCGGATGACTAGAAGGTAGGGGAGAATTCAGAGCCGCTAATGACTCTGAGAGTTCTTCTACCTCTACATTATCTACTGCCTGAAAGAGAAATCAAGAAAGTACTGGAGTATTTCTCTCTTGTTCTGTAGAAGTACCAGGTCTATCTTGAACACTAATGCCCCCGAGAGGAGGATCAATCCCTGATGCGTCAGCTGCCACGGGACGAGACCCACTGGCAGTATTACCTCTGCGCCTTCTAGTTGAAGGCTCTAAACTTGGTGGTGAAAGACCATGAAGTCTTCAAGACCATCTAGTTGATCAGTCAACCACTTTTAATTTCTTGTTAAGATCTAACTAAAGACTCAAAAAATTGAAAGCTAGGCCAACTAGGAGCACAGAGCAAACACTATAAAGTCCATAAAGATATCAGCCAATCAAACAACTTGCAAGTATTTCCACTCCGGGTGAATAGGACCGGACACCAAAATATGGGAAAGTGAAGTAAGGGGCCTTCCGAAGATAGTCTGGGATAATGATGGTCCAGTCCTATCAGCGAAGGTAACAGGGGAAGTTACACTAACCTCCTAACAACAACCTGTGCTGGTGCAAGCCCCCAAGCTTTGCAAGGGTGCTCTCAAGTAGTACCATTGAGAGTGATACAACGTCGACCTCATGTGCCACGGGATTCCCCTCCGCAACCACCTGTGTAGATCCCTAGGAGTAGCAATTAAGGTTACCAACTCGTATCACAAGCCAGGCAGAATAGTCGTGAGGTAAGTTCAGACAAGTAGGAGAGGGGGTATCTCTCTTCCCTATATTTACAGACCCTCGTGCTTAACTCCGAGATCTAGAGCTTTCCCGATCTTCCTAATGCTATTGGATTTTCACTCTTTATTCAGACTCTTATGTTTGATAGTTTAAAATGGCCTCGGAGAGTTAACTCTCCACTCACCTAATGCAAGGCCCTAAAATATCCTAAAACTTGTTGGTGTGTCTAACTTGAAAAATATAAAAAGTTCTAGTATATTTTAAATTAGCGCTTGATTTTAATGGGCTGTTACTTAAGTCATGGGATAAGCGGAAGTGAAACTAGTGGTGTTTTGATGCAAAAGAAATTAATAAAAACCAAACTACATGCAAATGCACTTGTTTTCGTTTTTCGATGAAAAGAAATTTCTATAAGGTTCAAAGGAACTTCAAATAAAGCTACGACTTTTTCTTTTCTTTTCTTCAAACTTCACACTCACAAAAGCTAACAAAACTATAGATGCCTAAAAAGATGCACAAACTAATCCTAATGCAACAAGTACATGCCAATGCAAAATTCAAAACTACTCTTAAACCAAGAAATGAAAGTTGCTTATTTATCGATTTTTGATTTGCCACTTAGAATGTTTAGATGGAATTTAAGTTTTTGTTTCTTATTTCATCTAAGCACTAAAAACAAGATGAAGACAAACAAATAGGAAATTTTACTCAACAAAAAGGAAAACTCAATCAAAACAAAGTTCAAGAAAGCAAACAAAGTTTCAAAAATTTTCCTTCAAAAGCAACACAAAAACGACTTTTCAAAAACGCTCTAACAAGACTGAAACTTGATGATCGAAGAATAGACAATGCAGCACTTTGCAAGTTTGCAACACAAAACAAGTGAGAACTCAACAAAAAAAAAAGGTGCTTCGAAATGCTCTTAACAATCAACAAGCAGCGAGACGAGCTTGGCAATGAAAACCAAAAGATTGAAAAGACAACTTTCAAGAAAGCGTGAACCAACAACTTTCAGAAAACAAGAAAAGCATATGGTCATAGAAATAAAGTTGGGGTATGCAAACCAAAAAGTCACCAAAACAAAACTCAAAACAAAGATTGAAATCAATCTGCCTACCCTGAAGACACAGAGCAGCCAAGATTCCTTGCGAGAAACCTTGTGTGCTTAAGCAAAAACAAATGATGTTTGCAAGACCAACAAACAAGACCAACCTTTCAAAATCAGATAGAATTTGAAACAAGACGCTTGCTGTAAAACTAAAGACTGTGACAGAACAGTAACTATTCCAAACTGAATCAGACCAGCATACAAACTTCCAGAAACAAAAAGATTTTAAAAATCTTTAAAATTAAAGATATACGTGACTGTGTTTGCACACAGATGCGTGTATACGTGACAAGGCTTAAGGAAACATACGTATATGGAGTTTCACTTAGGGAAAGATGCGTATATATGCCTCTGTAAATAGAGAAAACAACATATATAAAAGCTTTCAAGAAAAAAAAAAGACAATATGGAAAAAACTGATCAAAGCTCACAATTCAGGCACTGACTACACAGCAACAGAAGGTAAACAGACAGCTGAGCCCTGATTGGCTTGAATACACCCAAACTAGGAACAACAATAGTGTTGTCCCTAGTTGAGTTGCCAATTCTGTTGTGGGATAAACTCCCCTAGGGTCTTGGGTGGATACCCTAGTAGACTGGAGGTTATCTATACAAAGAAACACACATTCCATACAACCATAATGCTACTATAAGCAAACTCAACGATAGGGGGCGTACTTGAGGTCCTACGTTTAAGAAGATCCTTCCAGGGTCCAAACCCTTCTTGGAGTTCCTTTTGCTCCTTTGACCTGCAAAACAATCAATTCAAGAAAGTATTGCAGTATATGGACTAAACATCACAAAGAAACCATCTTCATATTATAAGGAAAGGTAGTTAGTTATGCAATTAAACAACCGTTCACATATGAATCATAACATGAAAATCACAAACATGAAGAAGATCTATATCAGGAACAACGACATGTGTTTCTTTTATTATAGACAAATAAAGTACAGAAAGGAATAATTTCACCTGATTCATCCTTTCGCAGGCTCCAAGTGGAACCGTCTCTCAGATTCATCCAGTCTCAAGCCTTTAACAAACTCCTTCCATGACTTACTCCATGATATCTCAAGTAGTATGAAAACGTCAACACACACAAGGAAACAAGGGTTTCCTGTAGAATGGGGGAAGTGTAGGAGGCACTAGGATCTTCAGACCTGGTCAAGGAAATCTCAGCATAATAATCTTTCTCTCTCTTCTCTCCCTCCTTAGGCCTTTCCATTGAAGCCTTTTTATACTTCTCCCAAAGTAGTTTTTTAGTTGGGAATTCATTGGGAACAGTTGGGCCACGGGCACTAACAGGTAATCAACAGGTAAAACCCATGATCTCCACCCGAAATTAAGGATATTTATATTTTTTTAAGTGTTTTAAGACATATACGCAGGTTGGGTATACACAGACCCGCGTATACACGCGTTTAGCTCAGGGCAATGTCCCGTATAAGGAATAAAACATTGTCTTTTAAATTTGGGACCAAGTCTAGAAGGAGGGATTGCCCTAGGCCATGAGTGCAGCATCACAAACCACAAGAGTGAGATTTGGAGCTATAACAACTGGCCCTTTGAATTCCTTCAAAATAAATTTTCAAACCAATCTTAAGCAAAAATTTAAAAGAATCTACACACCTTTTTTTCACTTTGTAGGAGCTCGATATTGCCTCTGATGTATCTATATACTTTCAGAACATCCAGTTCTAAAATTGTGACCTGTGGTAGCCCTCTGTGTCCTCTTTCCAATGCCACCAGTCTGATCCAAATTGGATTCTCGAAGGAATATTTATGCGAAGTCTCCCACAGTGACCTGATTATAGCCTAGTTCAGTAGAGCGAACTTGTACGATGTGCCACAAGTCACTATTTCGACCTTTAGCTCTACAAACTATATATAAGAAACTACAATCCGTCCTCTTTCTTCACCTTCTTACAAAATTTCAATCCAATGCTCAGAGAAAAATTTATGACGATTTTCCCCAGGTCATCTGTTTGGAATGTAATTCAGGAGTCAGCAAAAAGACCAACTTCCTCAGATCATATCTCTGCAAATATAGCGCAAAGAGCTCTAAAATTCAGACTTGAGATTTAGCATGATGTATTCTCAAATGGGTTGTTTTTCAACTTCTAAAACACCACAGAAAAAAAGTTATAGCAAAAATTCCACGATGACCTGTTTGGAGCAGCGAAACCCTAGAATCCAAAGCTCTGATACCAAATGTTATGAAACCA
>APFE031540191.1:88887-101454 GCA_000404065.3 Pinus taeda | reverse complement strand
ATGGTATAAGTAACTCAATTAATCAGTTCATAGAGGTTATTGGTTTGTTGGTATTCATATTGTTTCTTGGTAGTGGCCTATTTATTTTGATGGTTGATTGAGATAGGTGGATCTAGTGTGAAATATTCTAAAATATGGTCCACAGAGGTGTTGAGGGTTGTAGAATTTAGTAAGGGAGTAAGAGTTTCCTTCCAGTAGGAGACAATAAAATTGACCAGGGAGTAGTACGTTCCTTCCAGTAAAAGATGGAGAAACCATATGTGATAACCTCTCGTAGGTAGGATCTTGTGTATTGGTCAGAGTTTTCACTGGTACAATATGTAAAAGCTTTTCTTTATTTTAAGAGAGAAGACAAAGATAACAACAATGGTGGTTTTCTCCCACACTGGGTTTCAATCTAAAAATCCTAGTGTCCCTGTGTGTCTTGTGTTGATGTATTGATGTGTTATGATTTATATGCTTTTATACTTAATGTTTTCATGGTTTATCACACAGTATCCTTCCAACAAAATAATGGTTCAAGGTAATTTTGAAATTAAGGAATAAATTAAGTAAATTTAAATTGAGCATAACATATCGATTCACCCCCCTCTCAGTATTTCTAACAATTGATATCGGAGTAGGCCTCTCTAGTAAATATTAAATACTTGATAGTAGATTAGGGATACTGATAAGGAAGCAAAAGAAGAAGTCAAAACAAAGGAAGAGGTAAAGTCAAGAAAGCAATGAAAGTGATGTATTCGATGATGTGGTAATATCTGCATTCACAGATCAAGGAAAATTAATAGCATAACAAGCCAAGTCAGGAAGTATGGATAATAAAGGTATGATAATACTTAATGATGCTAACTATTAGGGTTGGAAATAAAAGATGAATTCTAGGCTAATGATGCTCAGATTTGATGTTTGGAATTTAGTGTGTAATGGTTATAATAAAACTCCACCATTAGGATAAGACCTCAAGAGGAATAGTCAAGAATTAAAAAGAATATTTTGTAGTGTACATGATTTAGTATTAGAGAAAATTATGCACTATGAAACTGCAAAGGAAGAATGGGATAATTTGCAGTTCATCCATGAAGAAGGAAAACAAGTAAAGGAAGTTTTCTCATCAGGTTAACTGACATGTAACCTTGTTTATGAGAAATTAAATGAATCTAAAAGAAATTATGGTTTGTCAAAAGATGAGAGTGATCATGAAACCACCTTTGTTATATCAGATGGAGTTACTAAATTAGAAGAAGATAGGTTAGAGGAAGTACTTAAAATCAGAAGAAAATTTTCTTCTTCCTTGAAAAATATTAAAACTCTTGAGAATAAGTTGTAGGAATATGAAAATAGGTGTCATGATGAATCAATGAATGCTACAACAATTACAAAACAACTTAAAGAAAGGAAATGATATTGTGAAGGACTTGAAGCTGATATCATCTCTCTAAGATAAGATCTTGAAAAGTCAAAAAAATGAAACGAAGAGCTACTTCAAGTATTTGAAGAATAGGAGAATGGGCTTAAGGAAGATATTTCAAAATAGGAATGCAACTAGAAGAAGGAAGGAAGATTGAAGAAGGAATGCGAAAGAAGTATATTGAAAAGGAAGACCAGTGTTAAATATTGGAGACTAAGGCAAGGAATCTAAAAGGTAAATTAATTGATAAAAACAAAAAATTGAAATTCCACGATAGTACCAAGAAATTGGAAAATTTTCTTAGCAGTCAAAGATTCCCGTCCATCAAATTAGGCCTTAGTTTTCATGAATATATTAAGGGAGAATCTAGTTCACAAGCATATGAAAGCAATTCTGAGTATAAGAAAGAAAACTTTGAGAATCCAGGTAAATAATTAAAAATTTAACCAAACCAACTACCAAGGAAATGGAATTTTCAAGGGAAATAATTTTCTCCCAATAATATAAATAAAAATTGTTTCTCTCCCTTAATCAATGATATTGAATGTTTTATTTTTCATAACTATGGAAACATTGTAGCCAATTGTAGAAGCATATTATTCAGACCTCAAGAAAATGGTCTCTTCACAAGGAGATCAACTTTTCCTAGGTACTCAATTTTTGATCTAGAATTATGTAGGAACGCAATAGAACACAAATATAAACATAAACACAAAGTTGCAGCAAAAATAGAAATTCATTTCATTAACATCAAGAACTAAAATATGCTTACATACAAAATGGATAAACTAGCTCAAACGATGATAGCTTATCTTTGAGAAGAGATGTGGTGGTTATATGCCTTGAACTGTGTTACAATGCACTCAAGGGAATGTTTATTATTGAACAACAAAGGGAAATACTAAACAACCAAAAACCTAACCCTAGAATATGGAACACCAAGAGTTTGCAGGCCCCGTTGGGCAGCCAACTTCCTGGGGTTGTAACTTGGCCATATGATCTCTATTTTGTGCATATGATACCTCATTAAAAATAACTCTTTGAGTACTACAAAATTTGCGGTATACCCCTACCTCTAACTACGGGCCTGTGACAAACCTCAAAAAAACATTGATTAGGGGGTCAAAACAACTTCAGATGTCAAGGACCTGAAAAACTACTAAAAGTAATAAATGCTTCTATAATCAAGAAAACTTATGAAATTGAATGGAGGTCTAGGTGGAATAGGTGGGTGGCCACCAACATCCACCTAAATTAGTCCTCCCCCATTAGGAAGAAATGGTCACCATTGCATGCAGAGCCTCCATGAGGTGAGGATATTTCTATTGAACCTAGTCCCTGGTGAGCCACTTGCCTTGGTGAAGGAGTTGGCCTGCTTAGAAAACTACATATAAATGGATCCTATGATGGCGAGTGTTCTTGATCTATTTTCCATGATCCTATTAGTTGTTTCATGTTCGATACAACTTGGGTTGAGCTCTGTTGGTTTCAACTGCTCAACAACATCGGATGTGTCCAACAATGGGGGAAAGTATGTCTCGAGTTGGTCCACTTTGAATACAAGATGCAGGCCAAGGAACGCTGGAATGCTAAGCTCGAAAGAATTACTCCCTACAATGTTAATGATGTTGTAAGGGCCATATCGATTCAGGAAAATATTGCAGTGGGGCGCACTGAGGAGCTCCTTCTGCAAATGTAACCAAACTTTGTCTCCAACCTAGAACTTGTGCGGAACCCGATGTTGATCATGACGCTGCTTGTACTTTGCATTTGCTATGTCCAATATGTCATGGACCTACTGGAAGATGTGCTTAATATGATCAATGAATCTATTAGCCCTGCTAGATTCAGATTGAACATGATTCGAATCTTCCTGAGTAGATGTAAATGGTATGGCAACATCAATGGGACACAATGGTTGGAATCCCAATCCCACCTAAAAGGGGATGTGTCTAGTTGAGTCGTGGATAAACATGTTGTAGTTGTGTTGGAGATAGGGGAGGCTCTCATCCCATGTACATGGGTTCTTCATGTTTTACATGCATAGGATGTGCATGATCATCCTATTGGCGACCTCTGTTTGGCCATCAGTTTGGGGATGAAAGGCTATGGACTTAGTGAGCCTAGTATCCAACAACGATGAGAGGATTGACCATAATTCACATGGGAATAAACTGTCTCGATCTCAGATAATGTGGGATCCAAAAGTGTACCCACACTCATTAAAAAAAGTGTATGACAATGGCTTCTACTAAGATACTCTTCTTGCAGGTCGCCGTAATGGCCATCTTAGAGAATATATTGACGACCACAAAAACACAGTCGTTTCCATGCTTGGTAAAAGGAAGGACCAACATGTAATCCATGGAGATGGGTTTCTAGGGCCGATTAAGAGTATTTAGAGGAGTATATATACCTTTCTTCTTGATTGTAGGTTTGGTAATGGTACATGCAGTGCATGATCTAATGTACTTCCCAACATCTTGTTGAAGGTCTAGAAAATAAAAATATTTCTGCAATACTACCATTGTCTTTTCTACACGAAAATGTATAACGACTCAACTTTAGTGTGCCTCCCAAATAATCTTGGCATGCTTGCTTGAAGTTACATAGAGGTTTCCTAGGTGACATAATAGCTTGTCCTAGAGGTGAAATTGTGGAACCTGCTTACCTTCTAGGAGCATCTAGTATGTGGTGCCAAATTCTAGATCACTCTTATAAAGATGTGGCCATTCCGAAGTCTCGTGTCCACAAGAGTCAGGCATAGTGGTCAGTGCTATGACCATTGGTCAACTGAGGAAGTCAATAACAATATTGGTGTTTCCCTTTTTGTACTTAATGTTCAAATGGAACTATTGTAGTTATGTGGATAATTTATGATGGTAATTGTTCTGCAACCTTCCTCGTGTCTATATGAATTGCAGAGGTCGGTGGTTTGTGTGGATGATCGTTTCCTTTGCTATAATGTAATTCTTCCATTATCGACAAGATTACACAATAGAATAAACCTCTTTTTCATAGGCGGGATACTTTCAAACTATGTATTAAAGTGTCTCACTATGATATGCCACTGGATGCCCCTGTTGAGTAAGAATTGCACCAATAGCATAGTCGGAGGCATATGTCTAAATCTGAAATGGTTGGGGCCAGTCCGGTAATGTGAGCATTGGTGTAGAGTAGAGGTGCTACCTAAACTTGGAAAATTCCTTTTGTTGAGGTTCAGAGAAATTCTTTTTTATTTCACTCCGTCCTTGATGACTTGACTCGAAGGTCAAGTGATATGAGAGAAACCAAACACTAACATGCGGTAGAAATTGGTAAGACCCAAAAAGATGCAAAGCTCTGTTGGAGTGGTTGGAGTTGACTAATCCCGAATAACTTGTATCTTAGTTGGATCCAGATGCACACCTCGCTCATCAATGATGTACCCAATATATTGAACTCGGGTCATACCAAAAGTGCATTTCTCGAAATTGGCACACAATTTGTGTTGACGCAAGGTTTGGAGGACCTATGGAATATGGTGAAGGTGTCCTTCCAAACTTTTGATGAAGATCAAGACGTCATCCAAGTACACTACCATGAATGAGTTGGTGAAGGTCCGCAAGATGTTTTCGATCAACCTCATGAAGGATACGGGGGAATTCTTCAACTCAAAAGGCATGAACAATGATTCGAAAAGACCCTCCTTGGATTTAAAGGAAATATTCCACACATCAGATGGTTTAGTTGGTGCCTAGTGTGTTACTGAGAATAGTGTCCACTTGGATGTTGCTACTCCCACTAAGATTGGTGGCTGTCTTAGAAACCAACAAGTAAAGTCTACTTTTGCTTTCCTTTATGAAAATAGATAGGAGTGGAATAAAGGAGACCAACCTTAGTCTTGCACTTGATTTCCTCTCCTTCCTGATAGAGCCTTGCCGCTTCTGCTTTGTCTTCCTAGCTTCAAAGAGCACCTGTGGAATCATAGAAACATACTACTATCGAAGAACAAAGATCTATATTCATAAATAACACAGGACCAAATGTGTGTTAACCATACAAATGCATATATAGGTAAACATACAAGAATATGGAGGAAAACTTGAATAGCTTTATTGAGATGAAAAGTAGCAAGAGGATTACAACCATATGTTCTGACCCAGCATCATCCTCCATCTAGAAAGCACTTCTTCACCTCAAGTAAAGCTTAGATCACCCAACATTATGAATATACACCAGAAAACCAACAGCACTTCTCTACAAGATACAAGATTCCACCCTCTGGATCTCTGTGATGAGGGATCCATATATAGATGATTGTAGGGAGGTGATTCATCTTCTGGGGTCTTGATTAGTGTCTTCTCTCTGATAGTTCTTACTTCCACTTGGAGAATGATGCTCTCTTACTCATCCCTGGTCGAAAACAGAGAGGCAAGTGTCAGAGGGGAAGCTTCTGGAAGATTCCATGATCTTCCACCTCGCATTTTGTCCCTACCATTTGTCCATTCTCGACCATCGCACCCTACAGAGGAGCCATTCAGTATGCATCACACCTTGTACACTGGGAAGGTGATATGAATCGCACCCTCTGCACTGGGTTTTCAGTATGATCTAGTTTTGACCATTTATGAACATTTTTTAGTGGAGAACTTCTGGGAGATGATGTAATCAGCTTACCTTGTTCCTTTAGGCAGTGAAGTAACACTTTTAGGGACTTAGGAGCCCTCAATTTATGGACATTTATGATTGGGGTTGAAGTGCCCAAAAATGTCTATAACATTATGGAAACAACTTCCAACACACATTTGTCATATTTGTGTCTCTCCAAACAATCTTGTCAAATTTCCAATTGTCAACACCAAACTCAATCCCATAATGAAGAACCTTGGGTTCGTTACTTGGAATAGGAGTGTAGCCTGGATATAGCATTATGTCATTTCATATCCAATGCCTCAAGTTTATCATCTTTTTTATATACATACATGCATGGTGTAAGGGAGAGCTTGGAAGAAAATGAAAATTCCACATGAGAGTACCATTGAGATTATATTTATTTCTGGCTATGATTTTATTGATAGATATTTTCATGCTAAACATTCATGGGACTCAAATTGTACGAAATGGTTAACGCGAGAAATTGAGCCTGATGAGAAACCTAAACCCATTTCTCTTCTAGTGTTAAATGT
Organism: Pinus taeda; assembly: GCA_000404065.3. Taxonomy (NCBI): domain Eukaryota; kingdom Viridiplantae; phylum Streptophyta; class Pinopsida; order Pinales; family Pinaceae; genus Pinus; species Pinus taeda. Next base: position 94,878 of record APFE031540191.1, on the reverse strand, counting down.
TAAATGTGATTATTACATGTCTCTCCTTACCTAGATGGAAGGTTTTGGGAATATCCCTAAATCTGATAGACAGCAACAAGGTCAAATGTTTGACTTTACTGTTGTCTTTGGAATTTCAGGATGTTCCAGGAATTTACAATTTGGATAAGTAATTTTTTGATATCAATGTTGTTCCTAAGATTCCAGAATATTCCCCAAATATACAATTGAAATGAATTAAACAGCTTTAGATTGGTAAGGTATGTTAGCTTCTTCCACCAAATTTTAATTGGCTTAATTTTATGGAATTCATGGTTTAAGGGTGGCAACTAAACCTATTTATCATTTGTATAAAATATGTCATTAGTTCCCTTATTGCGGCCCACGTATTATCTAAGAAACGCCAAAGGGCAGAAGAAGAGATATTGGTGTTAGATTGATCTCTTCGTACACATGGAGGGGGCCCTAGTCAAGTTGGTCCCAAAATCTCTGTAGTGGTGTTTAGATCCTATCAATCTATTATGGCCTTGCACTCCTCTGTAGTTTCAAATATACATATCCAAATCAGCATGTTACACAGATGGTTTTATTGTGTGAAGTTTCACATCAACTCAAGCTTAAACTTCCCACCATCAATCTATGTGGAGCTTCCTTAAATATTCTCCCTTAGTTCTCAAACCTTCTCTTGTGTGGAGCTTGAGAAAATATGTGAATACACATATCACATTATAGCATGTTGTGGAGTACATTTACAAGGAACCCACAATTCAAAATTTGATATTTTGTCAAGATTGAGGCATGTGTTAAATGCATATTATATGCATCTCTTCACAATGGTGTCATTAATAATTTGAAGTTTATTGTCTTACTAGTATGATCTAATTATTTCTTTGTGCAAGATGTTTTTTCACTCCCATTATTAAAATTTCGATGTTTATGAACAGTATATAGATACAATGGATGCTTTGAATAATAAAAGAGGAAATTATTTTTCCATTAATAATGCTTAGTATATGCATATGGTGTAAATTTAGTAGTTCTACTGGTGGTTACTTAGGGTCAACCTAAACAGTTCTTTCACATGCATCAAAAGAAGTAAAAACCGATAATAGGAAGGACTCGTGCAAACTTTCAAATCATACATGTTGAATCTGCAAGTGTTGTTGTTGTGATCAATTTCTTATTGGAGTGCCTATCAACTAACAAATTTTGTAAAAATGTTTGAAATGATACTAAATAAGTTGTACTTGAGGGACTGAAGAATGAAAGCACAAGAAAATACTTGACTAAGATCTATAGGTGGCTGGAACAGAATCACCTTGAACTCCCATCAATGTTTGATTATTAAAAAGGAAGCATCTGACATATTATTGGTTAGCATTTTCAACATTGAAACTTGTACTGCACCTTTTCTTCAAATTGGTAATAGAATTGGTTCAATGAAATTAATGCATGATCCTCCTTTTAGGTAAACTAGTGTCATCCACAATGCCTGTGCAGAACATGAGTACATGCTCAAATCAACCTGTCTTGGCTTATATTGGTAATCATCTTCACTAACTAGTAGGTAGATAAAGGATCTTGGTCACTGTATAAACACTCACCCGAAGGGGATGAGTATCAGGTTGACCTCGGGAATCTTGGAAGCTCAACTGTGGACGAATTTGACTGTGCGCTAGGGTTTGTGCTCCCTTCACGTTCTCCCCTAGGTGCCTCTGGTTCTGGCCCTTGGGGCCCTTCCTGCCATGGTGGCTCCACTATAGCTTCCTGGCACCCGCTCCTTCAAGGATATGGTCTCTGGTCAGCCGCCAGACCAAGCTTCATTCTTCACCAAGCTTGCCTCTAGCTCTGCCTTCTGTACACCACCAAAAGGAAGCTTGGGTAAAGAAGAAACTACTTATCCACAAATGAGCTTCCAAAAAGGAATGAAGACATAGTGAAAATATCAACCAAGGACAATCACGCAGACAAGGGAAAGACCGCAATCTCGCCCTTTTCTAGCAATGTCAATCCTTCACAATCTCAGGAGTAGCTGCAAGATCAGGGGAAAAAACCAAGAATAACGGTAATCCCAAAGCCAAAATAATCCCAGAACTGGAAATCCAGGACCCTGTGGTAGATGAATACAGAGAATACATGTAGGAACATGCGGTCATATGAAAGTTCATGGGAATATGGCCAATAGAAAGAGCACTGAATTGGTGGACTTAGAGCAAATGGACACCCAAAGGGGAGATCAGACTTCATCTTGGCTCCAAAGGATTTTTCATAGTCATCTTTGACCTCCTAGAAGATAGAGACAATTTTTGAAGGACGACCCTATTTCTACAACTTACCTGGTTTATACGTGAGATTTTGGAGGGAGAACTTCACACCTGAAAAAAGAGAATTTCACTAGGGTTCCAGTCTAGGTACGCCTCTAACTCCTTACCAACTGATTATTGGGCTCCTTCAATCTTAAAAGGTATTGGGGACTAGCTAGGGGAGTACATCAAAATTTTTTAAGGCACCAGAATAGGTCACTATGACTGCAAAGTATAGACTATGAAAAAATTCCCTTCTGATGCAGGAAGAGTCATGAGCATGAGCATCTCTTATGAGATTATCCCATGAATAAAACCCCTCAAATGAAAAAGCAATCAAATAAATAAAAAGATAGCGAAGGGTTCACCAAAGTAATCTCTAGGAACAATAATAATAGAAAGAAATTTATCCCCGAGAAGAACCTATACAAAGAAGCAAGCCAGAGTCAGTTCAAGGTACTAAACAACAACCAACAGCATAGAGATCCTAATGAAATGATAGCACATGAAGAAAGAGAGGAAGAAATTAACCCAGAAGACAGCAATCAAGATGGAAGGGACACAAGTAATAACGATAGAGGTAAAGAGAATTCACTAGAGGATACATAAATGCAACCAGCAGAATCAAAGAAACACTATAGGAAGACGCAAAAGACGAAGATATGTAGGGGTAGACCTTGAAACAATCGTAGAGGAATGGAAACAAAAAGGAATAAATGCCATATCAAAATAGCATTTACAAAAAATCGAAGGAGCTTATCTCCTCTAGGAATAATTGAAACTCAAAGCCCACATTCTAGCACAAGAAAGTACAACTTCAAAAGGAATTTTAGCCAACATCCCAGTAGAAGGACTCAACCACAAAGGCTCAAGCAGAAAGTGAGGATGAAAGACCACCAATCAACTCCTCCAAGAACTGGGAGCCAAGCTAATCAATGAAGGAAAGGTAAAGGCTCTTGCTCTACACCTATCTCCATGTCAATAAATTACATATCTTGGAATATTAGGGGACTCAATAGTCCTGGGAAGAAATGTATCTTAAAAAGAAGAGTCATGTATAATCATCCTGACATCCTGCTCATTCAAGGAATGAAGTTGGACTCGTCTCACCCTCCCCTCCTACTCAACTCGTGATTTAGGCCTTACAGCTCCTTGGCTAATACGGCTATAGGCACAGCGGAAGGCATAATGACTTTCTGGAAAAAAATCTAAATTCGACCTTTTATCTTCTCTATCCACTCACCATTCCTTAACTGTGATCCTGAGAATCATAGGCACCAACGAGACCATTAGTATAACCAATGTATATGCCCCACACAAGGTGATATACCGTATCAAAATTCTCCAAATCATTTCCAATCTCCTCAACCCTCTGCACCACCCCATCAAAATCATAGCTGGTGATTTCAATATGATAACTAACTTATCTGAAAAGAAAGGAGGAATCCAAAAGTTAGATAAGGACTCTAAGGCTTTCCTTGCCACCATTGAAAACCTCAACCTTATTGACATTCCCACAAGAAATGGCTTATTCACCTAGAATAATAGAAGAGGAGGAGACCATCAAATAGCCTCCCATTAAATCATTTCCTTCTCTCTGAGGCATCCTATCTCACCCCCTATGAATTAGAGGCGAGAATCCTTCTGCAAGCAGACTCTGACCACTGCCCTATCTCCCTAAAGATTCAAATTTCTAGGTGTCCGAAGAATAATCCTTTTAGGTTTGAGGCCTTCTGGTTGAACCACCTGGATTTCATGGAAAAATGAAACAATGGTGGACCTTCTCTCCCTCCAAAACTAGAAACAAAATGTATTATTTCCAAAAAAAATTAAACATATCAAAGAGGGAATCAAAAAATGGAATAGAGATACTTTTTGAAATATCATCACAAACAAAAAAAACTTGGAACAACAACTGGAACTACTTCAACAAAATATAATTGAAGAAGGGCTATCGGAGACTAGCAAGCAAGAGGAACAACTACTACAACAAATATGGGATGAAAGAGCCATTCAGGAAGAAAAGTTGTGGTAACAAAAATCCAGAATAAATTGGCTGAAATGTGGAGAAAGGAACACGACCTTTTTCCACACAAAAAATGATATGGCACAGGAGGAACAAAAGAATTCTAGCTTTGAAGAACCAAGAGGGTCGTCTCAATCACTTTCAAGAGGAATTGGAAACAGAGCTCACCAACTATTTCAGCTCTCTTCTCAAAGAGCCAATGAATGATTAAGATCAGGATATCAAAAATATCACCAAGAATATTCCCTAAATCCTCATGGAGGACCATAATAAAATGCTCCTAAGGAAAGTCTCCCTCTAGGAAGTGGAAGATGTTGTCATTGGAATGCCCAATGGGAAAGCTCCAGGGCCAGATGGGTTCACCATTGATTTCTACAAATCTTGTTGACCTATCATAAAGATGGATGTTCATAACTTGGTGGAGGAATCTCAAATTCAGAAGTTTGTCCTTCAAGCCCTTAACTCCACCTTTCTAACTCTGATACCCAAACGAATCTCTGTGGATTCCCCAAACAAATTCAGGCCCATAGCCCTCTGCAATGTCATATACAAATATATCTCCAAAATTTTGTCCAACGAATTAAAGTGATCCTCCCTCTCCTCATCTCCCACCAACAATCTAGATATGTGGAAGGAAGACAAATCATGGACAATATCATCCTCTCTCATGATCTTATTCATTCTCTCAAATCCCAAAAAAAAACCTGGTACGATGACCCTGCTAGATATGTCCAGAGTCTTTGGCAAAATAAGCTAGAACTATATGAGACAGATCTTGGATGCTTTTGGTTTCCACAAGGAAAGCATCAAGTAGATCATGACTATGGTGTCAGGAGCTTTCATCTCTATCCTTGTGAATGGCTCACCTTTGCAACCCTTCCTTCCTTCAAGGAGTATCGGGAAAGGGGATCCAATCTCTCCCTTCCTCTTTGTTATAATGGCGGAAGGGTTAAGTCACTCTATCACTAATGACCTGCATGAAAATAAGCTCTCTAGCCTCCAACCCCATGCCTCTACCCCCCCTACAACTCACCAATAATTTTTGGATGATACTCTTCTCATGGGCCTCCCATCCATCAAAGAGATTTCCTCTTTCATGTCCATCCTACTGGACTTCTTTGTTGCTTCGGTCACCTCCATCATTCCCCTTAAATCCAAGTTGTTTTTCTTTAACACTCTGTTGTCCATTTGCAGGAACATCTCCAGACTCATGGCCATCCCCGTTACACTAAAATTTGTCACCATGACTATCTGCAGTTAGTATGGCTCCATCAACAGTCATATTATCCTCCTTGGCAAGCCTTATACCTCTGCTCTCCATGTCAAACTTCAAGAAAGAGAGAAAGTCTTTAAAAATCATGTTTATCTCTGGGTACGCAGGTTCTCTCTACCTTACCTGCATGTACGCACTCCAAATTCATTATACCTGCGTACTTGTACGCTCTGTATGTCAAGGGTTGGGTGCGTACCCTTGTAAAGGTCAAAAGGCACAAGTTTCATCTTAAAAAAGTTACTTGTGGTCATTTCTAGAGCATTCTAGAAGATTGTTTAACGTGTATTGAGCGCCTCCAGATGGTTCATGCATCCCTATGAAAGAGGAACTTATCCCATCAAGAGAGGAGCTACCTCATCCAAAAGAGGGGAGTATCCCATTGATGTTGGACCTGATTAACTTCCTCTAGA
>APFE031540191.1:61861-79722 GCA_000404065.3 Pinus taeda | reverse complement strand
GAAATAGTTGTGAAAAACATATCGCATAATAAGCTACTCATACATTAAGCATAAATAAATAGCTATCACCATACAAAAGTGCCAAATGATACTCAGGCATTCACGCATCAATATATAAACAACTAAACATGAATATCACTTTAACACAAAGGCAGAAATAGTTAAGAGATAGAAGTACCATTTATAACTAGTTCTACTCATGAGATTCAAGCGATAATGATTTATCTCTTCTTAATCCAACATCCACTAAGAGTACAGAAGTGCAACATCAGTGGCAGATATTAAATGCAAAAATCAATAAATCCTGTTCCATTCATTCATCAAAACCTCCTCAGAGGGTGCGAAAGTGCATGTTTTGAGGACAATTTTTTGATAAATTTCAGGACCCTTTTCTAAATGCATGAGAAGGGTTTAAATACTACTAACTAAATATAAAAATAAATTATTACAAAAATGTAGGATATGGTTTATATGATCGTCCTTCTTTCAGGCAAAAATAAAGCAAAATTAATACTAACATTGAATCTAAAACTAACAACTAACTATTTTTGTATATGTTCCTTGAAATCGCAAGTGTTCAGCATTTGCTTGAGAAGAGTCGGATGGCCGACTTCAGAATTTAACTGTCCTGCGAAAACGAAATCAACAAGAGTTGGTGCCATCTTCTCGGTAGAATTGATGATGCATTTGAGAGTCATGCACTGGCTATGTGGTTTTACCAAATATGCGTAGTAAGAATTCCAATTCAACTTAGTTAATCTTTTGATTGATTCTACCTTTTCTTGAGCCTTCTGCCTCCAACCTGTTTGTAGTTGCTATACATATATACATACCATTTTGAAGATATTTCTAACAATTACCACTGGTTTTAGGATTCAAGTTTTACTTTTTTACCTCTAACGTTCTTTCCTACAAATTTCTGGGCTTACAGGTGACTGAGCAATTACAAGCTTTCCTTTTCAAGAAGTTTTGCTTAGCGATGCACGATTATCACTAGGCACTAATCGCGCATCAGAAACTGCCTCCGTTTCTTGATCCAAGCTTCCCTGGTGCAATTTGTTTTGCCTCCTACGCGCTTTTTGTTAGCGAATATAAAGCTTAGATTTTGTGAAAATAATGATTCCGTAAGTTCTTAAGCCTGAGTCTTAAATCGTCTGTTTTTTATGTCAGCACTGTCCAGTACCCATTTAACCATGTCTGTGTAGGGGGAGAATCTTTGGCCTCGCCACTATCCGGTGCAAGAACGAGCAAGCTAGCTCTGAAATAGATCCCTCAGAAGACCCATGTGAGCCTGTAGTAGATGTAACCTCCATTATTTTGGGATTCACTTCCTCAAGTAAACTGTACATGCCTTCCCAAGTGGTAATACTAACATCTCTATTACAGGTAGTGTTTGTATACAAGGGCATCATTTCTTTGTCTTCAGAACTCAGAGGCTTGCCTTTCTTTCCCATAATATCCTGAATACTGCTTTCTATAGTTTTTTGTTCTTCGTTCCTGCAATTTACAAGTGAGGTGAGAATAATGATAAGGAAAGGTGACAGGAAAGCTTTAAATGTCGAAGACATATAAAATATATCACCTTACATGAAATGGCTCTTCGATAAGCACAAAACCATATTTCATTAATAGTTGGAAACTAACTCATTAATTAGCATTAAAGCGCATAACCAGGTCTCAGTTTATGGAAAAAGCATTCTCGAACAACGAGCCTGAATGATCTACGATGAAGCAATTTTGCGATTTGCTTCGCAATATCGCAGATCGTTGTGTCACAATATCGCTATACCATTCTGCCGCTCTATCGCAATATCGCTTCGCCGCTCTATCGCAATATCGTAATATCGCTGGAGCATGGCATATGACAATTTTCTATTAATGTGTTCTTTGCGAAATGCGATTTTGCGATTTGTACCATTACATATCAGCCGTTTAAGGTTTTTTTTAGCATAAGTGATATTTGAGGCATGCGATGCGATATATGTTTTTAATATGTAATCTCGCATCGCGATCTCACAATCTTAGAATTTGGCTTGTAAGGAGGTATCCTATTATCCTTTTTGCAATGCGATATTTCTTAAGGAATGATTTTGTCCTACCTTATCATGAAACTTAAGCTTTTTAGATTTTTCAATGGTATTTTCCTAAGTTTATGATGGTAAGTTTTATTGAAAAAGGAAATACAAGCACTAATTGATTTTTTAATATTTTTTGATTAAGGTCCCCCACTTATTTAGTATTAGTAATAACACTAAATAAGAAGTGGGGTTGTTGCTGGCCACAAAAGGGGGATAATTTCCTATTCTTCCAATGGTTCACTTTTGGTATTATGATTTATTAGGGGCACTAACTACCTAATACTAGTATGATCTATGATGAATTCATGATTATTGCTGCTGTGGTTTGTCTTCTTACATTGGTTCTTCGATGCATTTATTACTATTGGAAGATAAATGCTGCTATCACTATGTCATGGTTGATGGTTTATATGTTGTTGATTAGTCCTATTTTATTTAATGGGTTGTGATGTTGGAGATATTATTTTAATTCTCATATCTTACTGATGAGTCTCTTTTTTATATTAATCAATATGATACCATATGCTATTGTTGAATGATGTTGATCACACATATATTGATGATGAAATGAAGTATTGAGAATGGCTTTGTGATACCAAGAATAGATGCATGGACCTTTTGTCATGTCCATGTTGCTTTGGGTGATTATTGTTAACATAGGATCATAAAATCAATGGTTGTGTTAGTCATACTTATGGAAGGATGTACTTCGAGGTACATTATATGGTCAAGGAGAGCATGGTCAATGTGAGAGGTTATGTGCAATATAGTTTTTTGTTTCAAATTAGCAGATCAAAGCAGTACTTCTCTCCACCTAGTTCTGCCCTTTTCCCTTGATGTTAAAGGGGGAGAGAAAAAACTTGGTGTTATTTTGAAGGAGGTTGACATCAAGTCCAAAGGGGGCGATTGTTGGCATTATGGTCATATGTTGTCCTTGATGTCAACCTAGATGATTTCACAGGAACTATACAATATTCACATGGACATGCATCATAATTGATTTCTACTTGCTCCATGTGAGTTGGTCAAATTGATATTTTATAATGTGGTTGGTTATTTTTGGTCATTATGAAATGGGAAATCATCTTCATGAATATTTTATAAGATTGCACAAATAATATTTGCAATAATTTGTTTTTTTATGGTGGAAGTTGATAATGGACCAATTCATTGTCATAAAGAATATTTATGGTTGTGGTTGCCATTATTTTCTATTGGATTTATTCTATTATATTATGAGGATCGATGATATGGTGGAAGTGAACATGATTCACATTTGGGAAATACTATCATTGGAGTCAGTTCAAATTGATCATGACGGTTGGAGGTAAAACGTTTTGATCAAATGAGCTATCTAATATTGGGACTTTGGTCCAAGGGTGAAATACTATCAAACATATCCATTATTTGTGCCCGTGGTTTCTATGGCTAGTTCCAGATCCTCAATTTTATTAATTCATAATTCCAAAAGGCATTGAGTTCAAACTCAAGATCGATATGGATTTCTTTATTTTTGGTTTGAAATACGATGAGAACGAAAGTTGAGTACATTTTGCAGGGATGGCCATATAGGTGAATACCATGAATCCATGATGATGATCAATTTGGGTGTGCACAACTCCAGAAGGGATAGATCAAGGTGTGGCATATAAAATGCACATATCAATGCATTGAATATTCATTCACAATCTGGTTGTCTTTGATGTTTTGGTTTGTTTCATTGACAAAGGTACAAAGATCTGAATACACTCAAGAGTGTATAAGTCGTTCAATGTCTTCTTGTGCATTTAAATTCAAAGATCAAATTATAGAGGTATGAAAATATCTGATCCATGAGAGGGACACATTGTGATTTGTATGCATATATTTTGTTGATATGGTTTGATGTTGACTAAGTATGTGGTAGTGCGTTATTCATATTTTGGCTTTGCAGGATTGTTGCACCATATCACCTCTGGTTCAAGCGCGCTTAACTGTGGAGTTTTCCCCACAACCAAGCCCACTTAGCTTGCTATCCCATTTGCAAAACCTTAGCAAGTATTGTGCCTCATGAACCATTCAAGTAGAGATCCCTTCACTCTTTTTTGAATTTAAGTATTAGGGGGTTTACGTAGTGCATTATATTAGATATTCAACTGCGTTAAGTAAGTCATTCATGTATGACCATTTCCATGAGAGTTAGTCGTAACTAACTATTTTCTCATGATTTTTGAATAGTTCACTTAACACTCATTTCATCGGGTGACGCTCACAAGGGTAGAAGTGTTTTGGGACAATGTATGCTACAATTTGTTCCTTAGTCCTCATGATGTTCTATTTACGAATGACTTGATAAGTCCCTTGAGAGATTTTTGGGGTAGGGTATTAATAGTGATATTTCATGCTTGTTGAACTGTGGTAGATCTTATTCCTGTTATTCAAATTAGAGGTATATGGTGATAATTGTAGAGAAAAACCCTTGTTTCAAAGATCTTATATTCTTCATAAGCTTTTAAGTGATTCATGCTACTTCTTGTCTTCTATTGAGAATTCTTTATGATGGTGATGTGATAATTCATATGGTGATATAATTGTGTTCACTAAGGCTAAGTTCCTATTACACTAGTATGCTTCTTGTGACAGTAGTGGTATTCCTATGATTGTAGTTTTTATTCCCGGGACATAGTTACTTATTGATGAATATTTGTGACAAAAGTTTAATGACAAAAAAGCTCGCTATTGGTCAATTTATATGATGCTTCTTGTCATAATATGGATCTATGATGTGTCTTGTTGAAGGAACTTGATGCTTGAGTTTGCTGCTATTTTATTTGACAATGATTGAAATTTAAAAATTTGACTTGGTATATGACAAACTAGGGTTTGAGGTTTTATGAAATGTTATGAGATTGCAGAGAAGGCTTGGCATAATAATGATGATGTAGTTGCTGCTTCTTGGTATATGGAAATATTATTGAGAGAAGGGTTTGATAGTGTACTTGATTGGATTTGGATTGTACTTGACAGGATTTGGGTTGGTATGGCTTGATAGTGTTATGGCTTCGTTGATTTAAGGATTTGGCATTTAATAGTTTGATAGTGCGGAGAGTTTGACATTTGACATGGTTAATTTGGTTGTGGCTTGGTATTGGTAGATCTGGCTTGGTTAATTGTTGGGCGCGAGATCCGCCGAGGAAATTTTTGGGGCTTAAAGCCTTGATTTTGGCTAAAAATCATAAATCTGATTTAAAGACTCCACATTTTGTGGGCGCAAAGCACAAAGTCGTAAATGAGTCATAGGGTTGTTCACCCTCAATTTCGTAATGTAGTTGTTGAGACATCTAATTCAAGTAGTGATCATGGAATAGAAGCATATTGGAAGATCTAAGGGTAAAGTCGAGTTTTTGTGTCATAGAGTAGGAGAAGGCTCTATAGATGAGTGTGCAGAGGCCTAGTAGTCCGCATCTGAGTGCACAAACCCCTGAAGCTGAGTGCATAGGGAAAGTCAAGTCTGTAACTATTGAAGCATTAATAAAGAGAATTTTTACATCAATCCTGTGTATTTATTTCTTGTTTTTGTATCAAATATATTGGGTATAAATTTCATTTCTATTGTTTATATGGAGCACAAACATATATAACTATGTAGATTAAGTGAATGTGAGTTAAAGTATATAGTTACATGAACTTGAGTAACATCTATAAGAGGATAATTAGGATACATGGTGTAACTTGGGGAAATAGTGCAGGTTGCTGCCATAACAGCGCAAAATCACCTCAGCCCCCTAGTTAGGGCTACACAAAGGACAATTATAGTAGATTGCGAAGGTATCATAGGTCAGAATAGTGTGCGAAGTAACCTATGTGAAAGTAGGCACAGTTGGACTAAATCGACCCCTCAGACATCTTAAGGGTGCAGAAACTTGGTTCGAGCATCACCCCATACTGCTTCGGGTGAGACTTTAGTCTGCGCACTGTGGGCTGATGCCAAAAGGGAAAATAGTGTAGGGATTTGTTTGGCTAATTTACTTTGAACATAGGTCAGGCCCCATCAAGCTAACAAATGGTTCCGTTGCCGGGACCAGAATCTGCATAGAGATGCCTGATGTCATATCATTGAAATCCAACTAAAAAAGAAATTAAAGGCTAGTTGGACAAAATAATTCATGAGTTCGTGGTGTAGGAGAACAGGAACCCATGACTGGCAAAAGAAGAGTGGTTAGACTACTACTTGTACACAGAGATCCACGAAATCTTCTTCACGTCTTTCCCTATTGAGCTGTACGATTGGATCACAAAGCTAGCAGATAGATAAGGAAGGTGGAAACTTGACAATCCTATTGTATGGACCCCAGAATTAGTATGAAGGTTGGAAGCATCGGAGGATAAGATCACGTGCACCGTTGATCATTGGCTCGATCGAATTATAGTAGGATTCATTACTGAGTTTGTGGTTGACACTTTAGTTAGCTACAATGAGGTAGAGCGATGCTTTCTCAAAGTACCATGAGGTAAGTACGTAAAGTCTCTGAATACTTGGATTAAAATTTTATTGTGCAAAAAGAGGGTTATGTAATTACCTTGATGTTCAGGGCTACACAAAGTAGAAAAACTTACAGGAATGAAGGAAATAAGGAACCAGAAACTAGCCCTTTGTTTTCACCTCTGTGAGAGGAAAACGAAGAGCTCGTGAATGTCTCTCTGTGAAGTGCGATCCATCTGATAAGGCAAATAATTCTACGAATACCACCCCCACCCACACCACCACCAACTTCACCTCCTTCATCTCCATCTTCACCTGTACCACCTCTGCCACCACCGCGAGTCAATATGGAAAGCACGATGAGGTTTCCTGTGTTCAAGGGATTGGGAAATGAGGATCCAGACCAATTTTGGTTCATTGTAAGAGCCGTATGGGAAGTGCAGGGAGTTATGGATGAAAAGATAAAGAGAGTGACACTGGTTAGTGCCCTGCAGGACCACGTGCTGACTTGGTATATTAAGCACTCCAATGATAATCCAAATGTGGTAATTACGAATATTCAAGCAATGCTAAACAGAGAATTTAGCAGGCCAAATTCTGAAGCACAGTCGATCATTAGATTCAAAGAGATCACGATGCTACCAGGAGAGACTCCTTAGGAGTTGGATCAGAGATTTAAGTGTATGATTCGTGAAGCTAATATGAATATGACAAATGGACAACATTGTGAATGGTTTGTAGCATCGCTAGTGCCACATTTAAGGAGCGTGCTATCGTAGCAGAAGTTAACAACTTAGGTAGAGGCCTTAGAGATCGTGATGAGGCTGCATGAGACCCTGATGCAGGATCCTAATTTAGGAGTTTAGCAGATCCACACACAGCTGAAGAATTTGTGCTTAGAGATGTAGAGTCTAAAACAGGACAGAACAACTCGACCACAAGTGTTCAAAGAGGTGTGGTGCATAAAATGCAAAGGTCAGGGTCATGATAAGGACCACTACCCGGTGTTTGCAAATTATCTCGCGGGAGGAGGACCGATGTTGTTAAGGCTAGAAGCACAAACAAGACCTAGCGTGGCTCCTACTTTGTGGTGTGTGATTTGTCAAATAGGTGGAAAACATGCTACGAACAACTGCCATTTGTTACAAAAGTATACATAAAATTCGTAGCAATTGTTCTGTAACTTTTGTAGGTCAACAAAAAATAAATAAATAAATAAACTTTAAAATGTTCTAGCCTTGACATGTGACCAATCCATCACATTGCTAGGCACTTGGTCTGAATTTAATAACTTATCATTTTATGTGCTATGCCTAATGCACCTGCATCATATTATCAATGGAATCAAAACCCTATAAGCATGTTTGTAGGATCACAAGACAAGTTTCACTAGGATTTTGACAATATGAAGTTTACTTTGTATGAATCTTACAATTTCCATAAATATGGGCGCATAGCTTGAGACTGCAAGTACAAGATGGTATCATTTATACATGAAAACCTAAACATAAGGTACATGAAAGAACAACAAATGCAAGAATATCAAGAAAATAAGAAAGTTTCAATAGTAATGCTTTTAGGATTTGTAAAGGAAAAAAATCTTGAGGTAGCAAGAAGTACATTAGACAATAACAAGGTTCAGGTTGATCTAGCCAAAGATATGGGTGGTATATTATTTTGAATAATCCAACATGATGAATCCATGAATATTCGAAAGGGGGAGTCTAAGCAGCAACAATGACACATTTGAAGATTAATCATTGATAGGTTTACATAAAGGAATATTATGGATGGTTTCATTAGTGAAGAAAGTTAATCCATATTGACAGATAGAATCAACAGTAATAGTTCGTATGAAGCATATTATGTCAATCACACATTAAGAAAAATAATTTCGAAGATGACAAGTTGCAAGCAAAGTATGGATGGTTTATTTATACAGACCAAATGTGATGCAGGAAGTCGAATAGAGAGCTTGATTCCAAGAAACACCAAAATAATCTCATGTCATTGCAGTAAAAAGGATCTTTTGATATCTCAAGGGAATCATGGAATATGTACCATGGTTTCCCAAAGGAAATCCATTAACTATTGCAACATATGAAAATGTTTATTGGGTAGGAGGTGTCGATAATCATAAAAGTGTTAGTGGAGAAACTTTTTGTCTAGGTGGTTGTCTTGTTTCGTGGTTGAGCAAGAAGCAATATTCAATCTCCTTAACCACAATAGAAGCATAATACATAGCTGCAAAAACATGTTGTACATAGGTTCTTTGGATGAAAGAAACCTTGAAATATCTTCAAGTGAAGTTTGATGAGCCAACTCTAATCTTCTGTGATAACATGAATGCCATATGTATCTCAAAGAGTCCTATGATGCATTAAAAAACAAAACACATTCATATCAAGTATCAATTTGTTAGATAGCAGGTTTGAGAGAAGAACATCAAAGTTGAATACATTGGGACAAAAGAACAAATCACTGACATCTTTACCAAACCTTTACCACGTGAGGCATTTGAGTATATTCACAGACAACTTGGGATTCTCCTAAGTTCCCATTAGACTATTCTTTTATCTCATCTAATAGATAAGGGAAGTTGAGGAAAGTTATAGATTCAAAATGAGGGCTTCTCTTCAAGGGAAGCACAAGCATGTTATAGGTCCACAACGATCATCTTTGACAAATTGCTAGAAGAAAGTTTCTCATTAGGGGAACATAGGATAATAACAGGTGCGCAAGGGAGGTAGGTTGTTAGGGGGAGTTACCCTTTTCCATTGATGTGAAAGGGGGAGAGAAAGTGTGAGGAAGGAGATAAGATTGATGCCAAGGGGAGTTATGATTGCAAGGGGAGTACTTGTGTTGCCATCAATGCCAAAGGGGGATATTATTGATAGATGGTTGTCGTTTATGTCAACCCAAGAAACACCATGGGCTACCCCAGTATTTGTTGGAAAATTTGGCATGAGAATTCATGATTTCTTGTCTCCTAACCAACCTTATTAGATTCTCCTTGAAGAGATGTTTCTATTGATATGTGGTATGCCTCATGGTTCCTCCTGGTTTAAGAGAAAATTGGGGTTGAATTTGAAGACCCAACTGTGTGAGGTAAAACCCCAAGGGGTAATGACATGACACGTTATCATTTATTCACCTATGGTTGTCAATATATGACAATGATTATCATCACAATATCATTGTGTATGAGTTAAATATATTCAAGAAAAAGTTATTTACTCAATCATTGACTTCACAACCTTGGTAGGACCATATGCACTAAGTCAATCATTGATTTCGAATTTCTAGTGGAATTGAAAATATTCCTAGGAAAGATCCTTAAAACAATATTAAATAAGGGGTATTTCTTTTTAATCAACATTAATAAAATTATATTGATAAATTATTAAAAAAACTATTCACCCATTAAATAGGCTAATGTCCTTTTTTCTTAGGGCTTAAAATAATATAGAAATTAGTTGTAAGTAATTAAAAATTTTAAAAAAATATTTTTAATCCTAATCCTCTCTAACGTCTAGCGCATTAAACCCTCCTATCCTTCAGAATTCATTATTGAAACCCTCTCTAATATTCAACGTATAACTCATGGAGCCTTTCCTAAAATATCATAACGTCCATCCATCTAACTATAAAAGAGAGGTCTATGCCTCCTCTCCATGAAAGAACTTGAACGAAAATATCAAGAAGTAAGCTTTGAAATTTTAGCTATTTCTAGGCTATTAACACAATAATTCCGTGAGGAACGAAGATTTGATCCTTTCATTCCTCAACAATATAAATTTTTTTAGACTTTCAGCTCCTATGGAAATAAAAGAGAGGAATCAATTTTTTTTAGATTTGTTATTGTGGTGATTTGTTGTAGGCATAAACATAATAGACCTCTTAACTTTACAATATATCCATTAAAATCCATTCCCTAAATATCAACCCTGTGCATGAATTTAAAGGTTTGATACGAGGCCTAAAATTGAGTTATCTATTGTGGTAAGGGAACACAAAAAACTCCAGGATCATATCAAATATTTTGTTTTGGCTCATAACATTACCTTTTCAATTCTGCAAGGATCGAACCCTAATCTATTACACACATATGAGGACAATGTTACATATCCTTGTACTATAAAGTGTGAAGAAAGGTTATATGTCCATCAATGGTTTCTTATATGGAAAATTGAAAACCGAGATTAGAAAATGAAGGTGGATTATAGATGTGTATGTGATGTATAATATTATTTGTTGAAGACAATAATACCATAAGTTTTCCATTGCTACAATTCTTAAATTAGCATGTGAACGGTACCAAAAATTTGACAAGTTTGATGTTTCAGTCAAATAGATCTCACACCAAGCATAAGATAATCTCTCCACAAAGTAAAATCTACAGCACTTGTGGTAACAACAAAAATAAGGTAGAAGATAAGGTGTATGCCTTTAAGTTTTCAATTCATTATATAGCACAACATGTGATTGAAGAGCTACAATGACTATTTACTCAAAATCGGTCGTAACAAAAAGGTGAGTATTGAATGTAAATATTATTTTGTTTTTTGTTTAATAGTTTTGGCTCGTTTGTTAGCTTAGCCTAGGGCTAGTTTCTAGGCTTATTTTAAGTGTGGTATTTTGGTCATTTTAGGACTGGTTATAGGACAGTTTGGGTTTAGGTTCATTAGGTCTATCTAGGGTTTGTACTAAGACAAATTTGTATAAGCTATAAAGGAAGCAAGGACAGAAAAAACATCAAGGTCCAGTATGACTGTGTTCCTTTTATTGGTGCTTTAAATTTAGTATAAATCTATTATTTAATATCTCAAGTACATCATTGCAATCAAATGTTATTATTTTTTTTATACTAACTCTTGGTTGCAGATAGAGGTAAGTTTTGTTAAAAGGGTTATTTATTTCTTATTTGCTTTGGGTATTGGGTTTCATTTGATTTTTTCTCTCTTGTAGATTAAACACAATTAAATCATCTCTCAACTTCTACAAGGAACAATGACATGAAGGGGAAATCAAGAAAAAACTAGTGAAAAGACAAGAAAGAAAATAACAAAGAGCAGAAGCATTTCTGTGGTATCAACATGTTGTATTGTACGGGGTCTGTCCAAATGTCAGTTGTACATCATTGTAAATGGGATATTAATCCTTGTAAGGGAGCCCACATTTGTAAGGACTCTGTCTCTTTGTCTGGAGTTGAAGAAGGAAAATTTATTTTGGGACAAGGGCTTGTGTTGTTTTTGGAAAAGGGTTATTTTTTGTTAAGACAAGGGTATAGGTCCTAATATTATTGGTATGTCAAGAATTTCATTGAAGATATTATTATAGAATGCATCATTGTCTCTCGTACGGGAGTGCACAATCACTTTTATTATATTTTTATATTTATAGGGTGGTAGGGTGGTGCTAAGGCGAGTTGGGGTTCACTAGGGTGTTGGGGAATCCATTCAGCTGATTTCTGATAAAACTAGGGCCTTGGGGCATCCTTCCAGTGGGAGTTGGAGAAGAATGCTTTTATAGAATTGTAGGAAGTTGTAACTTTAATTTCAGTTGGGGTTGAAGATTAAAGAATTTATTAGAAAATCGTTCAACGATTTTTGATTCGGAGGGCGTTTTCCACCTAAATACCTTATGCCTAATGTCTTTATCTTTTGCATTGTTGTTTACTTTTAATGAATAATAATAATAATTGAAGGTTAACTAATTCTATGACAAATATTAATAAAGTGATAATTGTTAAGAAATAATGCTTCACCCCCCTCTTAGTATTTCCAAAATTAAGCTCTAATAAGAATGGGAAAAATCCATTTCCTATTGCAAATATTTGTATGTTACCTTTCATTTTAGACCTTTAGGTATTCTCAATCCATGTTTTTATTTTTATCGATGAGGGCCACATGTCGGTGAACTTGCCAATCAGAGCGTGTTTAGAGTATTCCAGATTGGTTCCCCTAGAACCAAGTGGCAGAGCAATCTCTCAGATTTCTTCATTCCTCTTCATGAATTTTGAATGGGTCTTAGCTGATTTCTAATGCTTTGGTAGAGAGGCCACCAGTGCCTGGAAGACCACAACCTCTTCTTCCGATTAGATAACAGGTGGGGGAGGTATGGGAGAGGGAAGAGCCCCTTCCGCGTACACCATCAGAGCTAGGGTTTCTATAGGATGTTAAAGAAAATCAAAGAGCATGCATAAAATTATTCCTCTCATAAAATTATTAATAAGTACATTAAAATCAATTTCCATGGCTCGTTGGAAAGTTTCTCCCACATTGATTAATCCGAAAGGCATTTTTTGATTGGCATATGTACCCCACTTGGTTTGAAAAATAGTTTTAATTTGATCCTCAGGTGCTACCAAAATCTGGTTATAACCTGAGAACCCATAAAGTAAAGAGAACATCTCCGAACTTGCAACAAATTATAAAATTTGTTCCATTGGAGGAATAGGGTAATTTTTTTAAGAAGATTTTTTCAGATTTAAAAAATAAATAAAAGTTATAATATCCCCATTCTTATTTTGGACTGGTACAAGATTTGACACCCATTGAGAATGTCTAACACGAAAGATTATTTTATCCTTTAAAAAGTTATTTAATTCTTCTTTGATCTGTCCTTCAAGTCTTGGATGCATTTTTCTAAGTTTTTGTTGAAAATGTTTTATTGGGATTACATGTTGAATTATTTTAGTATCATAAACTTTCATATCATCATATGTCCATGCAAAAACATATTTGTAGTGTTTGAATAATTTGATGAACTTTAATCATTCAGTAGGAGTATAATTGCTTCCCAAATTAACATTTTGAGTAGGGTTTTATGTTACCAAATTTACAACTTCAAATTGAATTGAAGAGTTATTATTTTTACAATTAGTACTACCTTTAAGCTTGTTCTAAAATCCATACACATTTTTGAGACAAACTACGGATATCACAGAATCGAATCAAATGAGAACTGAGTTCTCGCTTTTTAGAGGTAGCAAAAAATCATCCGCTTTTGAAAAGTGTTGATTTAGAATACACCGTTTTTTTGGAGCATATTTTTGACATTTTAAACTTTCTTATGTATCAAGTATAAACATTTCTTTTAGATGTTAGTGATTTTCATGTTGGTTTTGAAAAGTGTTGATGCAACATCAACTCCTTTTTTTGGGGGGCTTACTTTTGACACTTTAAATTTTCTAATGTATTAATTGTGGATAATTATTTTTTAAATTTAACAATTTTTGAAGTAGTCATTTTCTTCTTCTTTCCTGAGATATTTATTTAAAAAAAAAATTCAGGTTTGAGTTTTTTTGTTTTTCTTTTCAATTTTTTTTGTAACGAAATCTTCATTTTTCTGCATAGTTAGAAAAAGGGTCAATATTTTAAAGTTAGCATTTTTTACATATTTATGTATCATTAATTAATATTAATTTACATCAAATATTGTTGCTAAAAAATAATAACTTTAAACATTTGACAAAAAAATACACATTTTTAGACTTTTTTGCTAAAATGACATGTCAATCAAATGGCTTGTATGGAAAAAATTTAAGATGTAAAAAAAAACATTTTTTTTTTATGAATTTAATGTAAAAAAAAGTAATATTCAAAGTTTTTTTTTTTTTTTCAAAAGATAATGATTCACATAAAAATTATAGTGAAAATCAAACAATACAAATATTAAACATATAACAAAACAAAAAAGACACAAAAAAAAAAAAAAATAATATATTATATATATATTATATATATATATATATATATATATAATATATATATATATTATATATATATATAAACATTTTTTTAAAAACATTAAAAAAAATATATTAACAAATTAAAAAAAAATCCAATGTCCCCTGTTAAAAAAAAAAACCATGAAAAATGTCCCTATTAAAAATAAAATAAAATAAACATTAGAAAGCATAAAATAAAAATAAATTAAAAAATAGAAAAAAACGCTAAAAAATATTTAAAAAAAATAAAACAAATCTCCACAACCCCTAACTCACCACCCCCATAGCATAACTACTCTTGCCCTTGGATCGGGCTCCTTGAGCGTTATGGGGGTGACAACTAGGAATCAAACACTGCCCCATAATGCCTAAGGGTTCCGGTCTAGGGGCGGGAGTAGCTGCATGTGGGCACTATGGGCGAGGGGTTGTGCACATCTTTGTTTTTTTATTTTTTAAGACTTCATCGTCCTGATCACAATGGTATGAATGGTTCGTCAAATCGAGCTTGTATGCGAAAGTTAGAGGTAGTCAAAGTTCAAGGTTGATTAGGTGACTTGGTAAGTCTAAGGGAGACACAATTTGGAAGTTTTTCAGCGGACGGGATTCGGCCAATTCTGGCAAACTTCTGGGTGAAATTGTGGCCTCATTAAAATGTCTCCTACGGTCAATTTTCGAATTTTCCAAAAGTGAACAATTGTTTTTGTAAATGGGAATTAAAAAAAAAAAAAAAATTGAAGTGGTGGTAGGCCATGACCCTCGCCACCCACATCACACCCACCACCTTATTAAGTGTCATGAATTAAGTGAGGCCAGTGGGGATTGAACCTGCCTGGCCCATGTAGGTCAGGTCCCACCGGGTGGCCCCATATACGGAGCAAACCAAACCATTAATCCAATGCCACCCATCAAGCTTTAATGTGTCATTTAATACATTTAATATGGCAGAGGTTAAGGGGCGGGTTGCCCAAGGTGGACCTGACCCCCACCAATGATTTAATGCACCTCCCTATCATGGTATTCAAATGATTATGCAAACATAAAAAGGGAGGAGTAGGATTTGATCCCCTGACCCCTCCTCAACGAATAATTATTTTTAACCAATGCACCAACCATTTCGTTAGGTAATCTACTCGAAGGTTTTTATAAGAACCCATTTTTCTCAATGCACGAAGGCATATAGAGGAGGCTAGGAGTGTGCATGCAAATTGATGCAGGTGGAACCATGACTACTATAGAAACAGGGAGCAGAACCATGCTCCTTGAAATTTTCCCGAGGAGGTATTTTTCTCCATATCAAAATATAGTCAAGTTTATAGTCGTTTTTCACAGTTTTTCGTAGGGATCGCAATAGCGAGGTTGGATTTGCCTTTTGAGTTGCAGATTTCTAGTCCACCCAAGGAGTAGAATCTTTAAGGAATCTAGGGGAATCTAAAAGATTTCTTGAGCCCCAGATTCTCAATTTCTCATAATTCAAAAATTTGACAGTCGATTTTTCACTATTCAACACCACAAATCTGATGGTGTGTTCATATTTTTCATTTGCTCATTTTATTCTTCAACGAATTTTCTAAGTGGAATGTAGGTGTCAGCATTCATGTGCGAGCAACCATTTTCATGTGATTTATACCATGAGATCGATGGTCTGAATAGCTTCAATAGTTTGACATCCGCTTCTTCAGATGACCCCTAGATGTGAGGTATATGCAATGTGTTCATGTACTTCTTTTTTTATGCATTGTGTTGCATAGATCCCTATTTGATGCTTGATGTGGGATCTTGTTGCATACTCATTTTCATGATTCCTGCTTGATGTGATGTGGAATCATATGTGTGATGTACCATTTGTCATGATTCGACATGTTTTGTTTGAGATCCCTTTGTTGTATGTTGATGGGATACTCATGTGTCGCTATGCATGTTTGCATTGAGATCCCTTTTATGCCATGTTGGTGGGATGATCATCATGCATGAGTTTGTGTCATACTAATAGGAGTCTTTTTGATTGAGAGTTCTTGTAGCGGAACATCTCTTGGAGCCACTCCCGCGTGAGGGCTTTTTTCCTTGTATCATAGCAACATCACCTCTTATGTACATCATCACTATTAACAACACTTAATGCAACGGCCTACACCATCTTGACACCTAGGGCACGAGACATAGTCCCTCATGGACCAACTCCGTTATCAACGGCTTATGTTTTCATGTTTTGATGATTGACATATTCCTCTTCTTTACAACATGCACATGTATTCATTTATATTCTTTTAAAAATGCAATTTAACACATCACGAAAGTAAAAGGTCTTGGAAGGGTCCTTTGTCACACTTGGACCTAGATTAAGTGGTACCAGAGCAATCTTTGTGTGGATGTGAATTGCAAGTGTGAATAATGGAACGTGTAGTGTCAAAGGATGAAAAAGCGATGTACGAGACCATGCTAACAATTTCCAAAAGAGTGGAGATAATGTATGAAACTCTAGAGAAGGAGACAGAGGAAAAGGAGCGATTGCAACTTCAGTTGCGAGCCACAGAAGATTCCCTGGAAGAAATGAAACATAACAACTAATGTCTTCAAACAGAGAACATTGAATTTAAGATGTGTCTACAAGAAGAGAAAGAGGATAAACATAGTTTGCGATGACAACTATAAGAAAAGGACAAAGCCTTGGAAAAGTTGTAGTGTGACCCATGTGAGGTAAAATGTAATTCTCTAAATTCATGTATGTGCCTTGATGATGATTTCTGTTTTTGAAAATCATACCACAAGAACTGGCTCCAAACCGTTGAAGAAAATGGGGTATGAAGGGAAAGGCTTGGGCATTAATGGCCAAGGCATTGTCAACCCCATAAAATTAGAAGAATTACCCCATCAGACAGGACTTGGGTATGTCAAAAAGGAATTTGGGGAATGCGCCAAGACAGACTGCGAACCACCAACAATAGATGATGAGAGGCCCTGATCAATTCTTTCCAAATCGACAGAGGAGGTAAAAGATGTTGATTTCCTTTCGGTTTTGTCTTCACATAGTATGATCTCTATTAGAGATTTAGAGATCCAAATTATAGGGACAAACATGAGGCTCCTTACAAGGATGAGGCATGAGGAGGAAGAAAAATTTGGTGTTAATCACCAATGCATAACTCAACCATTGGAGGTTGTGCACAGACCTCAATTCGCAAGTTTGAGATACATAGAAGGATAATGCTCAAAGGTGTTAGATTCTGTTATGAAATCATCTCACAAAAATATAGGAAAGATAGATCAATGCCTTAGAATTCAGCCTCTTCGAGGGGGAAACCTCCTTTACATTACATAAATAAACAATTCTTCGATGATTCAAATGGCAAAACCTCCTTTCTATATATAGGAGTCTAAGGAGTCACAATATAACCCAGCTGAGCTAACAATAATAATATAAAGCCACAAAAATAACAATAGAGGGATTCTATGGGGCACAGTAATAACTATATGGGGACAATAAGGGCACAACAATATTAATAAGGGATACAACTACAATAGTAATGGGGTAATCACCAGTATTATAGGGACCTAACATGCCCCTCTCCTTTAAAAAAGTGTTGTCCTCAAC
>APFE031540191.1:0-51440 GCA_000404065.3 Pinus taeda | reverse complement strand
ACACATAATTTTGGTAAATTATATATAAAAAAATTATGTTAAAACAAATGTGTACATGTAAATGAATTGTATGTACATATGCATGTACATGTCTATCTTGCATACATGCATGAATACATTTGTTCACATGTTTTTATATTTATGTAATTTTATATATTAATCCAAAGGATGAAAATGTTGGTTCAAGTAGATGTAAGTGAAGCTAGACATTTTAAGAAGGAGCCTAGACACCAACTACCACTTATCCATCTAATATTTTGGACGAGATTCGTTGGGAGACAAACCTCCAACAATGCACATTAGAAAACTGCAAAAGTCATTATTCTAAATTGAGGAAAGATCTTTGGAGTTTGGAGCTCCCTGCAGAGAGTAGAGAAAGCTTATAAATAGTTGTGCACTCTCTAAGCTCATTTCTTGATATTTACAAGAATCTTGGGCCAACCACAAATTCATTTATAGATATGATGAGGCAGAGAAAGGAAGCAGTAATGGATCCTGATAAATGGGTTGAGGTTAATAAAAGTGTTACAAAATAAAATGAAAAATCTATGTTTAATTTAAAAGTAGGGCCAAAAAGAAAGATGCTTAAGGTGCAATATTTCAAGCAACCTAATATAAACAACCATTTGTATGATAGGTTCCTTGTAGCGTACGGAAAGCCACCATGAAATGATGAGGTTCCAATTCATTTTTCAAAATTATTTTATACATAATTCTTTTTGGGTATGAAACTTGATTATAATGACCTTCCATCTGAATATTATGTTATTGGGAAAGGTTGATTATGATTGTAAGGGCACATTACATTATACTGAATTGCCTGCCCTTAGCCACCTTTGGTACACCAACCTCCTCATCTAGTAACTTTACGGTTAGCGATGGATGCCACTTCTCAAATTAGTTAAGAAGGAAGCGATGCCATTATAGACAACATACAAAGTGCATTGATTAGAATTGACATTGGTTTAAATTAGCAAAGAGCACGAGCTAATGCACATGCTAATTTTGTATATAAAACAAATAAAGAGATAGATAATATGAATACTAAGGAGCTTAAAGCATATTAAAAGGCTTTTCATAATGGTTGGCAAGACCTAATTGCCCATGAATAAGAGGGTGTGGGATCGGTATGTGTTAATGGTTAGGGTGGATACTTTAATCTAATTTGTAATGTATGTGTTAATGTCGATTCACATACATTTTGTTATTTTTTTAACGATATAATCTAACACAAATGTATGATATGTTCACTATTTTTAGTTAGCTCATTTGTTGAATAAAATTTTTGATAATTTCACGGTCACAGTTTTAGGTTCCAATAAAGATATTTTGAGAGATGTTAGGTTTTTTGAAGAGTTCATATTGATACAATTATTATTCTACTTTTGTTATATCAATATATTGTGAGGACATATTTTTAAAAGAAATAATTATGTATATATAATTAGCTGTTAAAATATTGTGATTTTGATTGATATTTTGGACATAGTGCCACCCTCTTACTCCCTATTAGGAGAGGTGTGACAAGTATTGAATATTTCACTTATGTTTTGTTAAACATTGAAGTGCAAGTTTCATTAAAAAATGAGATAGATTTATCTTATAGTTTTAAAATTTTGGAATTTTAGGTTTGTGGAGATGATTTCCATTCTCAAGGGATTTTAGTGATGGAGTCGATAATGGGGATATGATCATCTAAACAAGTTGAAAAAGTTGTGTAACAATTTTTTTAATATTGTGAATTTATGCATAATTTTAATGGGAAATTTAAATTTTTTAATATATACATGTGCATGTATTATACAGAGCATCCAGGAGGGCACAATGCATGGTGAACACCAAAAGGGAACAATGGAGGGGGAACACCATGAGGTATTGCATGGAATTTGAAACTTTTTATAATTTCTTTTGATGATTATATTCTCATTTAATTTTAAAACATTAAAATTTAATTTTAAAGTACACAATATTATGTATATATGCAATTACACATGTTGTGTAGGGCACCCATGATTCAAATGAATCAATGAGGAGGGTAATAGATCATATATTTCAGCAATATTCTCTAAGTTGATGTAAATTTTTATTTGGCAATCTTTTAATGTTATATTTACTTTTATCATGATATAAATTTTGGACATATTGAAAGAAAAACTCTTTATTATGAATTGATGCATCTTATTATTTGACAATTTTTTATTATATATTTACTTTTATAATGATATAAATTTTGGACATATTTTAAATCTTGAACTCTTTATTACGATTTAATACATGCTAATTTTGGAGTTTATGTACATTTTGCATAGTATAATTTGCATGATGTATGGTTGGATTCTTAAAACTTGGTTTTACATATTTAAGTTTATGAATATGTAGCAATGAAAGTAAGTTTGCATTTAGTTGGTACAATTTTCATTCAATCATTCCTATAATGTTAGTAGATGATTCTTAGGTTTTGTTTAAGGTTGTTTTGTCAAGTTATTTGAAATAAATCTATTAAAATTGCAAATTACAAAATGTGAGGTTTACATTTTGCATTTGAATGAATCTTATAATTTGATGTAGATGTCTAAAACAATGATAACTTAAAATTTCATTATAAAGTATGGTATATACATTTTGCATTGATGTATAAAAAGGCTACTAGGGATGTCGGTTGATAGTTAACTTTTAATATAAATTTGTTGAATGCATAATCACAAGTTAGACAAAATTGCATTATAAAACGTGGTCCACAATTTGCATGATGCATCCATGGTTTGATGGTTTGAAAGGTTTTACATATTTTCATTTAGTTGGTACATTTTGCATTTAATCATTCTTATAATGTTAGTAGATGATTCCTAGGTTTTTCTTAAAGTTGTTTTTCTTGAGTTATTTAAAATGAATCTATTAAAATTACAAATTACAAAATGTGAGGTTTATATTTTGCATTTGAATGAATCTTATAATTTGGTGTAGATGTCTAAAAAATGATAACTTAAAATTGCATCATAAAATATGGTATGTACATTTTTCATTCATGTATAAAAATGATACTATGGATGTTGCTTGATACTTTATTTTTAATATAAAGTTGTTTGAATGCACAAACACAAATTAGATAAAATTGCATTATAGAACATGGCCCACAATTTGCATGATGCATGCATGGTTTGATGCTTTTAAAGGTTTTACATATTTGCATTTAGTTGGTACATTTTGCATTCAATCATTCCTATAATGTTAGTAGATGATTCCTAGGTTTTGCTTAAAGTTGTTTTGTCTTGAGTTATTTATAATGAATCTATTAAAATTGAAAATTACAAAATGTGAGGTTTACATTTTGCATTTGAATGAATCTTATAATTCGTTGTAGATGCCTAAAACAATGATAACTTAAAATTTCATTATAAAATATGGTATGTAAATTTTGCATTCATGTATAGAAAGGATACTATGGATTTTAGTTGACAGTTGACTTTTAATATAAAGTTGTTTGAATGCAAGAACATAAGTTAGATAAAATTGCATTATAAAACATGGCCCACCATTTGCATGATGCATGCATGGTTTGATGCTTTTAAATGTTTTACATATTTGCATTTAGTTGGTACATTTTGCATTCAATAATTCCTATAATGTTAGTAGATGATTCCAAGGTTTTGTTTAAAGTTGTTTTGCCTTGAGTTATTTAAAATGAATCTATTAAAATTGCAAATTAAAAAATGTGAGGTCTAAATTTTGCATTTGAATGAATCTTATAATTGAATGTAGATGTCTAAAACAATGATAACTTAAAATTTCATTATAAAAAATGGTATGTACATTTTTCATTCATGTATAGAAAGGCTACTATGGATGTCGGGTGATAGATGAGTTTTAATATAAAGTTGTTTGAATTGAAAAACAAAAGTTAGATAAAATTGCATTATAAAACATGGCCCACAATTTGCATGATGCATGCATGGTTTGATGCTTTTAAAGGTTTTACATATAATTTAAGTTCATGAATATGTAGAAATGAAATTAAATCTACATTTAATTGATACATTTTGCAATGAATCTTTCCTATAATCTTAGTAAATGATTCTTAGTAAATGGTTCAACCAACCACAATAAAAAAATAACATAGAAATAACAACGCTCTACTCAACCAACCAAAATCACAAATTAACAGAGTAGTGATAATGCAGTATACATCACAAATTAACATATAAGTAAATCCTGAATACAGGTCTACGTAACAAGCAGTATAAATATAAATTTGTAACTCAATACAAGACCCAATGAGTATTGCTTTCATATCATCACATTCTTAAGAATGTACAACTTAAGAGTGCACAAAAAAAAATGCTAACAATGTACACTTGAACTCTAAGATCTCAAAGATGAATCAAAGTAAAAGAAATTGTTGGGAAGTTCAATTAAAAAAATTCTAATGGAGTGCCATCATTAATGATTCGTTCATGGTCAACTTTTGACATCCTCCAGTTTTTAGCTTTCAATTGTTTTTTGGATTGAACTTCTATCAACTTTTTGTGCACTGCACACACCAAGTGACTATATTGACAACTTATGACACCATGTTGATTGTCATGAAAGTAAACCTTACTCTAAGTTTGGCGAGTTTCTTGGAGAAAATAGCCTTTTAGTATAATAAACCCTCTTTCATATATAAAACCATTTTCATCATAATCTTCCAATATCTTCATCTTTCATTCACTGCACTGCATCAAATAATACTTGAAATTTTCTATGTTGTTAATGGGTGCACTACATCAAAAACATCTCCTGCACAATAAAACAAGTGTAACTTCATATCATAATTAACAGGAAATTAACTTTATGAATATTGACTTGATTTTGTTATCTATTTCTAGATCTCTATATTTTAACCATTATCTAGATACTTATATACATTGATTTTAAAAACTATATATATATATATGTGTGTGTGTGTGTGTGTGTGGTGTGTGTGTGTGGTGGTGGAAATCATTTGAAATTTTACCTTATCTAACAGATCGAACCGATGCTTGCCAGGTTTTTCATACATACTATTTTCACAAACATCATTGGATTGTGTGTCATCTATGCAAACAAGACAAAAACAAGAATATTTTCTTTTGTCAAATGAAAATGCATTTCAGAAATCCTTTGTTTCAATTCAAATCAATTTTCGAGTCCATTGTACTGTTTCAGCTTCATATGTAATTGCTCTATTTACATGTTTGACTCCAATATGCCAAAACAATCTATAGTAAATTCAAACAAGAATTTAAATATGCTATTTAAAATACAATTTATATATCAAAGATAATCATCCTCATACTGTTTAAACTATATAATTTATAAATGTTTAAAATTAGAAGATTAATAAAAATGATCATATATTAAAACTATATACAAGTTAATTTGGATATATGTACATACCTCCGTACCTTCCTTGATGGGTTAGTCTGATGGTTTAGTGCAACATCACACCATTGAACAACTTGTCTAGATGAAACAAGTCTATTTACAAAGTGGTCCATTTGATATCTTCGAAGTGCTCGTTCTATACATGCCCATGCACCATCATGTTCTCCTTTTCCATGACTAGTCTCAAAGAAATTCCAACAATCTTTAATGTAGGTTTTCTTATGAAGACGACACAACCAAAAGAATGATCGTGAATATTTGAATTGACCTGCGCATCTATCTGACCATATCTAATGTTCATTGGATTTTATTCCATGACCTTTCAATAAGTCATAAATCTTATCAAAACAATGTTGTACAAAATGTATATCATGTATATGATCATCATTGATATAAAAGTGATTATTTAATAACATGTTGATTCTCACTAGTGCTTTCTCTATGATCAACATTTTGTTCAACATGTCTATATAGAATATGGACAAGCATAAAGACTTGGTTAGAATGATAATATTCACTCTGTATTTCATTATGTGCAACAAATATATAATTCTTTGTAAAATCAACTATTGACCAAATTGTCCCTGGTGGAAAAATTTCATGGGATTTTTTGAATTACAAGTCATGCCATTGAGCTCTATGCGAATGCTTGGTGTACTTATAAATTTTTGTCTCAAATTTATTAAAAAAACTCTATAACATGAATTTATTCTGCTTGTAAAGCAATCATTTTAGCACCTACACTATTATTTGAACTAATTGATGTATGGATATATTCATATCTCTTCCATTTCAGTTTTAGGTTAGACAATGATTGATCATTTATATCAAAATAATATTTGTTGTGAAATAAAGTCAAATTTCCACAATGATCACATTTTTTACCATAGCACATTTCTTTTGGTAAAATAATTCATGACTTTCTCTTGCACATATAATTTCAGATATGAAACCATGGACAGTGGAAGGATGAGGTGAATTTTTCCAAAATGTTTTACCAAAATTAAGGAAGATGTCATAATATAATTGAAATTCCACATGATAACAACAACAATTAGTGTCATGTGCAGTGATAGGTTTAACATACCGTGGTTTTTGTTGCACAAAAGTACTGATTGACACATTAATTCCACGATTCTATTCTATGAACTTATTGAACAACTCTATCTGAGTGGTGTCCAAGATATCTTTTTCATGTTTTTCATACTGATTTCATGTTATTCTTTGCCTCATCACATCCATTTCTTTTGGTGAAACACGTGAATTTTTAATCCAATATTCATATGTTATTTTTTACATCTTCTCCAAGTCTATTTTGTATGGTTTCCTACAAATAGCTACCCAACAAGTGAGCTCATCATTTACATCTATTTGTAATTGAAATTTACTATGTTTGTGCAATTTTTTTCGTGAGGTCCCTAATATTTTTGTGATAAATTTTACCAAATGATTTTCTTTAGTACTTAATGAAACCATTTCCATTTGTATTTGACTACGTGCGACTACATTTTTCTTTCTAGATCTTCCAATTGTTTTTAGAGCACTATTTATATTTTGAATCATTCTTTCCTTCACCTTTTTATCTTTCATTGATTTTCGAATACCCAATAGAGTTGTAGCATCTTTTAATTTATTTGATGCTAAGATACCTCTCAAAATTGGAGCTTGAAATGTCACACTTTCATCTTTGAAGAACTTCTCAATAATGAGCTTAACACGATATTATATAACATGGTCAACTTTTTTAGCTCCATATATGTCAGTGTCAACATTTTTTAACATCTCATCATTGATATCGATTTCATCTGTACTTAAGAAAATTAAATGTAAATGGGTATAAATATTCATTAAATAATTAAATTAAAAGGTAGAGTTTGAACGAAATTGAAATTAATAAATATGTATAATTTCACTAATCACATTTATATATTATATAATTATTATACTTGATGGTGATTCAACTGCTCACTTGAATTTCTTCAACATCTAACAACATCATTAATCATTGGTCATTATTATATCCCTTTTTGTCTTCAAATTTTTCAATCTCTTCTCAATGTTATGAGAATATCTCTCTCTGTTTACATTGCAATATATTTTTCAGATGAGTTCATCAAATAAAAATTAAGTTTCATGATACACTAGTTACATTTTAAATATCATTTATGATATTTACATTTATATGCCTGGTTCAACTTCTAGTTGAGATTGATTTTCCCTTTCAATATTTGCGCGTTTTTCTTTCTTTTTTTTGTAATAGTTGCTCCCCTATTCTCTAAGAGCCTCAATGTTTATTGTTCGATCATATTTTTTTTTGCAATTTCTTTGATTTCCCATGATAGTTCAATCTATGTAGATTTTTAAAATCCAACCCAAAAAAGTCAATTTCAAAATCCTGCAAAGAAAATTCACTTTCAAAATTCAGCACAAAAGACTTATTTTAAAAAAACCTCACTTTAAAAATTCAGCCAAAAAAATATACTTTCAAAAAAACTCACTTCAAAAATTCAGCGCAAAAAGGTCACTTTAAAAACTCGGCGCAAAATACTTACTTTAAAAATTAAGCTCAAAAGACTTAATTTAAAAATTCAACCCATAGGCTTACTTTAAAAATTAAGCTAAAAATTCTCACTTTAAAAATTCAACCCAAAATACTTACTTTAAAAATTAAGCTAAAAAATATCAATTTAAAATTCCAGCTCAAAAGGCTTAGTTTAAAAATTAAGTACAAAAATTTTTCGATTAAAAATTCAGCCCAAAAGATTTAGCTTAAAAGTTCACTCCAAATGAGGAAACAATGTAGAAATAATATTTTGGCTCCATTTATTTATATCGTTCGGTTGAAACGTTTTTTTTAGAGGGTCATATTGTCCCATTTTTACAACCGACATAAAATATCAACACATTTTCAGTCGAAATTTTAAAAATAATTCGACCAAATTTTTAAAATAATTCAGTTGAATTATTTTTCCATTTATTTCAACGAGTGTCAACGACAACACAAGTTCAGCCAAATGTGGTTTTAGTTCGGCCGATTGCAACAACTGGACTCTGGTCACCTTTTTCCAACTTCAGAATTTTTAAACTCCATCAAATTTGGTGAATTTATTGTTGGAACCAACCAACATTTTGCATAATTGAATCTACTTTTAGTAGATATAAATTTTATGGAATTTCATAGAAATTTATTAATTTTAATTATTTTTCTAAAAAAAGTGTACAAAAAATTTCTGAAGCTCATTATGATCTAGTGAAATAAAAAATTTGTATATTCCAAATACACTATAAAAAAAATATGAAAAATATATGGTTCATTACATTGGTCTATCTTTTGTAATGGGTAGTTTTTATATTTTTAATTTATAACTAATATGTTGAGAAACTTGACGCTCAGCTAAACATCTTCAAAATCTGCAGTTTTTTCATATTGGTTCAATTCAAAAAATTCTAGTAATTATGACGTGCATCAGTTGGTTTCATAAATATAATGATATCGAAGTAGAGATTGTATGGATTGTCGCAACACATTTTTTTTCAATGTCGGTGCTAAAAAGCATGATGTGTTATGAATCCCTTGGTTTTTAAAGAATACACAGTTAAACAATTGCTAAGTTGACATATCAAATGTGAATAAAAAAAATGCCAAAAAATAAGTAATAAAAAGCTAATATATTTCTAAGAAGTTTTCTTTTTATTGTAAAATGAAATTCTAGACATAAGAATTGCTTTGGCTTGCCAAAAGTTGAAAAATTTCTAAAAATGTTATTTATTTTTCTAAAAAAATTAAAAAGTATAACACAATTTCACATTTTCACCGAACTATAAATTCCTAAGAAAAATATGACTTTATTGAAATCTTATTAAAATCATAAAAATTATACTCTTTAAAAAAAAACTAGAAATACTAACATAAGTAATCATGAAATATGATTGGTTAACTTAGAATGGCGATCACAATAAATGATTCATTTCCTAAAGCATTCCTACTCTCTTTTTTCACTACAATCTGCTAAACTCTTATATTGTTTCTTATATAAGTTTGTTACATTATCCCTACTTACCTAAACATGTTTCAATTCAAATTCAACATCTCAACAATTTTAAGAGGTTATGTGTCCACAAGTTTTGAAATTTATATTCAGAGACGAGATAATAAAAATAATATACTCATCATAAATGAAAAAAAATGTTTGGAAATTGGCTTGAAGTGTTTGAGATAGTGTAATCTTTCCGTATTTATTATAGCATTTGATTATGCATGCTCCAATAGGCACATTATTGAGTTTGTGGGGTCAGTTTTGACATTGATTTTAATGAGTCACACATGTGTTGAGGTTTACATGTGTTGAGGTTTACATGACAGGTACTCTTTTAGCTCACAAATAAACAAATAAACGTTGTTTGGCATGTTTAACAACTGGACCAAGTTTACTTTAGAATTTATTAATTTGAAAAAAAAAAACACTCATAACTACTTTATTTTTTGATTTTTATGTTAGAATACAAAGATAATTCTTTTTAGTGAAATTGTGATTTTTTTAATGTTTAAAATGAGTTTAGGAATAGATAAATATAATCAATTCCCTAAAAACCCCAAGGGCACTTGAATTGTGCAAACCCCATAGCTAAAACTTGTGATTCTAAGAACACTCTACTCGATTTCAGATAAATTTTAGTCATGAGATATATGTCCATTAAGGAGAATATAGCATTTCAATTTGATGAAAGGGGGATGATGTGATAAAGAAAATATTTTATGCTTTGAATGTTGTAATATTTTATGAAACAACTAAGAACATCTTTACAATAACTACTCTCACTCTATGTTGCAACCTTTGTAGAGCATTGAGATATACATAAAATAGCTTCTATTTTTCTTTTTCATAGTCTAATTATTTTACATTTTGGTTATTTTTTCTAGCATGTTTTGTTAAATTTATCTGGAAATCCAATGCGGATTTGTTGTAATCACAAGTTTCATCTTTTCAAAGTATGCACAATTTGAGTGACCAAAAATACTGTTGCCAAATTTCAGCAAAAAATAGCCAAAATGTAAAGTAGCTAGACTACACTCAGTGGCCATAGTCTACTTATTCTATGTTTGGGTTCTCTTTCAAGCTTAATTTCTAGTCAAATTTGTCTAAAATGCAACATGGACTTCTTGAAATCAAGTTTGAACAATCAAAGTGCCCCATAGATTTTTGAGGGCACTTAATCTATTTATATATTCAAAAACTCAGTTCAAATAAGAAAAAATCACAATATCATCAAAAATTTTATAGCCGTATTCCTGCAAAACAGAAGCCAAAACTTAGAAAAACTAAACCAGATCAACACCAATTTAATATATAAAACCTCCTTATTTGTAAGACAACAGACCCCGTTGACAACAGTACATACACACTTTCTCTTATACTAAAAGTAAAATAATTCTTATTAAAAAAAATTGTTATTCATTCCCTCTTCCATATAAGTTTGACCAATGACATTTATGAAAAATATCAAAAACAATATAATATTTTAAATAAGGCCACGTTCATATTTTGCATAATCTCATTTTGTTGAGGTCCAAAATAAGAAACTGCTGAGTGCATTGAACGAACCATATGGTATTCTTGACAACTTGTGTCTAATGGGTACAATTCGCTTGGCAATTACGTTCTTTCCCAGTGCTTTATCCTTGAACATAATGTTGCTAACCAAAACGAAACAGAAAACGTGTGAGTTATAGTAACATCTATAACACGTTATTTCTGTTAATAAACCAATGTAAGACACAGAGTTTGGGCATATATTTTTTGGTGTCATAATAGAAGAGATGAGAGCAATTCAGCATAATGGGGCAGTATCTTTGCACAGGTGGAATATAGCAATAGTTCAGACGATTGTCAGATTGAGTGAGGAATACAAATTTACACCATTAGTCGAGTGTTAGATAGAACTGGAAATGGCATTGAAGGTTCACAACCAAAATGCTAATGCTTATGCTTCTGGTCCGCGCTACAGAGGCTAAAATTAATCTAAATTTTACTTACAAGGCCTGTCACTTTGGATTAAGTGATGAGTACGTTAGAGCGTTACCTAAAAAAGATCTTGTCACTACACCTAAAGGATTCGACAGGGTCATTGGCAAAAAATTCTTCCAAAACGCGACAAAGGGTGCATAAGTCCAAGGTCCAGAAGCCCGCCCGCCAGCCCTCGATACGGGTGCAGTAAGACCCAAAAAGGAAAACATTTCAAAGATTGACTTTTCAAAACATCCACAGACATCGCAGCACTCAAGAGGACACATCTGACCTTACTCGTGGTGATGGCAGTCCCGTTGTCTTCGCGACTACCTATACAGTTAGTGAATCTGAAATTTGGTATTTACCATCGGCCTTGTCTAACAAGGTCACAATTCTATTCAGTTTTAGTCAGGAGTGTGAATTTTTAGTTGAGATTTTTTCAGAAATTTGACTGTAGAAATATTTAAATCATTTTTTAATAGCGAAAATAAATTTAACCCGATCAAAATTTTAAGCACCCAAAATCCTGAAATATAACAAAAACTTGACCTCTTTACACCCATGGCACTCTTTTGGACTGAGTGCGTCTGTTCGTCGGCTGAGATTTGAGGACACTGTTTGCTACAATTGTTGAGAAATGGTAATAAAAAATTATCAAAAGAATACCTATGAACCCTGACACCCACGGCCATGTACATTGAACTCATCCTATATATGTTCAACTGACATCAACTGCCCTGTGCATCGAACTCATCGGATATATGTTCATCCAACGAGAACATGGCATTATTATTCAAGGAAAGTTGGGACAGCACGATTAAGAAGACCTCTGAACCCTGACACCCATCGCACTTTACATTGAAATCGTCAGACGCGTGTTGATTCAAGGAGAGTATGGCATTGTCATTGGACGAAAATGGGGAGGGGATTAAAAAGACTGCCAGTGCTATGGTTGCTGGCCTATTGGATCATGGATGAACCAACTGAGAACCCCTTCCAAATACCCCCTCTTAAGATAAGATATACAAAAATTAGTTTCTATCTTTCTGTCACGTGTATCCTCCGGCCCGACAATCACTTGTGAAACTTGGCACACAACTAGAGTATTTTATGAACGGGCAGTTGGTGCACATGCAAATACTTCTTACATTGACATTAGACTGGTTGATCAAGGTTTCAATTGAAGACCGAAAAAAGGGGAAAGCCTGTCATATAATTAATTATAATTTCTAAAGCTATTGATAAGGAAAAACAACATCGATATGTACGCTTGGTGCCTCTTTTACGTGTAAAATTCAACACAACAATGACACAAGTCACACCCATATGACACTGTCATTTTCCAAATACACAACAATGACACAAGTCACACCCATATGACACGAGTCACTGTCATTTTTTACTGTCATTTTTTATTTGGAAGTAATTTCCAATTTATTAGTAGATATACCCTCTTCTCATCCATATGACAAAGTCTTTCATTTACATACCAGTACTTTTTCATTGATTTGATTACTCACTTCCAACTTATAAATATTTAGTTTTTGTAGCTTTCATAACCAGCAAAGTTCCATTAGAAACAATCAATGTTCGGCTCTTAAATATTTATTTTTTTAAGATTAAGAAAATGTTTAACTCTTACCAATATCCTTATAATATTATTAAGTATTTTAATTTTAATGTTTAGAACTGCAATAGTTTTGAAGAGATATCATTTTCCATAAGAAGAAAACCAACTTTTATGTGGATGCATGTAATGAAAAACACTATAAAATAATAACCATTCATAATAATATTAAGAGACATTACAGATCTTGATGATACTTGGACATAATTTAATCACATTTTCTACTTTTTTGGAGTCTTATTTGGATTCCTACCTCTTCTAACAACCATTTTTGGGATTCCATGACTTTATACAATACCAACATTTCATTTTACCCTTCTTCCATTTTGAATTTGATTTGGATGTACCTCATGACTTCAGGCTTCCTCTAGCCATTATTTCTTATGGTGTGGAGGTTTCAATACTAGATTTTCTATGCACCTCCTCAAACAACGACAATTTCACAGGATAATCATAGTCAAGAGTGTCAGCAGTTCTAAAGCTACTAGAAGTGACTAAATGGTCCCATTATTCAAGAAATGAATGCAATAATGTAACCGTCTTGTCTTCCTCATCTATTTTAACATTCATATAATTTATTTATGAAATACATTTAAATGATTTTCAATTTTTGGACTTTCATTCATTTGAATGGATATAATCTAAAACACCTTTACTAGTATGATATCCTACTTTAAACTTCTATCTGTACTACGTTCCAAATATTCAATATTTGTAGAAATTCAAACTCAAATATTTTAATTCAGAACAATTTTTTATTTATCAATATCTAACTCTTTCTTAATCATATGACCTAGTTGTTGATGCCATAAATAGGTAAATTCATTCCCCTCCTAAAACAAACATTGCTTCATTAATGTGAGTACTCTCTTCCAACTTGTAAATGTTTCCATTCTTTGTAACCTTCATAACCACCATAGTACCCTTGGACACCTTCAATGTTCCACGTTGTCCATTTGTAACCTCAAGAATTCAAAAACTATAATGAAATTAAATTCATTTTTAGTTTATGAACATGTGTAACATTTGTCGTTTTCCTTATAATATTTTCCAACATTTTAATCTTCATGTTTCCAACCCCAACAATCTCACAATAAACATTACTTTCATAGGAACAATATCACCATCAATAGCTTGATAAAAAAAAAAATGAAGTTCTATGTGGACACATTTGATGAGAAGCACCAAAATCTAAGAATTATTCTTCATAGTATTGAGGGATATTACAAATAAACAGAACTTCATCAATCATACCAGGACTTGACTTGACTAGATTTTCTTCCTTTTTGGAGTCTTCCTTGGATTCCTTCCCCTCCTAACAATCATTCTTGATATGCACTAACTTATTATAATACTAACATTTGATTTTATCATTATTACCTTTAAACCTTGATTTGGATATATAAGGGGATCATTTTCATTTGTAAAATGTGATATTGAAAAAGATAAGGTATTTTGAAAAGCATTCATAAATGAAGTATGATATACTTATGGACTTGTGGAAAATTTTAAGCAAAATATGATTTTATCAAAATCCTACTAAAATAATAAAAATCATCATAGTAATTTTTATATACTTCGAAAGAATACTAAGTGACTGACATAAATACCCCTGAAATATAAAAATGATGATTATTGTAAATAATTTATTACCTAAAGCATTACTCTTGAAATATAATTGGTTAGTTTGGAATGGTGATCCTTGTAAATGATTTATTACCGAAAGAATTGCTCCCCTACAATTAGCTGCAAGTCTTATATTATTTCCTATAAAAGTTTGGTACATTATCCCTACTTGCTCAAAGAAGATGTCAAACTTTCTTAATTCAAAGTCATAATTTCATCAATTTTCAAAGGTTATGTTGTCCACGTGTCAATATCGTGTTGGGGTTTATATCGGAGATACTCCCTTGGCTCATAAATAGATGTTGTTGGGTAGGAGCAATAAACTTTTAACTGATAATGCGTTTTATTTAAAATTTACTAATGTAAATAAAAGTTGCAGTCTAATTGTTATATATTTTGATTTTTCTATTAGAATTCAAAGAAATTTTTATTTTACTTGAAATGAGTTTATAGTACATAAATATATTCAATTTCATAAAAACACCTGAAATACTTAAAATGTGTAGACTTTACAACTAAAACTTGTGATTTTATAAGAAATCCCTATTGGAATTTTGGCCATCGACTAGATGTTCTTTAAAGAAAATGTAGCATTTCCAAAGAGGCTGATGTGATAAAGAAAACCTTCTATACTTTGAATGTTGTAATATTTTATGGACCAACATAATACACCTTACAATAAACACTATTTCTCTAGGACAAAGAGAAATCTCTTTAACTTTTTCTTTGACTTGGCTTCATGTTTCACTATATGTTGCAACCTTTGTAGAGCATTGAGACATACCAAAAATAGCTTCTAATTTTATTTTCCATAGTATAATTATTATACATTTTGGTTCTTTGATTTTGCTTTAGGTTTCACTCTATGTTGCAACCTTTGTAGAGCATTGAGACATACAAAAAAAGAGCTTCTATTTTTATTTTTCATAGTATAATTATTATACATTTTGGTTTTTTTCCTAGCATGTGTTCTTGTTAGAAAAAAAATAGAATCCAATGCAGATTTATTGGAATCACTAGTTTCAGATGTGAAGTCTACACAGTGCATGGCCTCAAGAGCTTTTCATGGTGCTAAAGCCATTTATGTGCCTCAAGAGCTTTTCATGGTGCTAAAGCCATTTATGTGCCTCAATAGTTTTTCAAGGTGTTAAATTCATTTATGTATTCAAAAATTATTTTTAAACAACATAAAATCATGATGCCAAAACATTTATGGTTGGACTTAAATTAAAAAGAGGAAAAACAAACAAACAAAATGTAGAATAGTTATATTGCACCCAACAACCATGGTTTACATATTCTACATAGGGTTCTTTTCCAAACATATTCTTCATATTCTACATAGGGTTCTTTTCCAAGTATGAAGTCTACTTAAATGTTCTATGGATTTTGGGGAGCACTGAATCCATTTATGTATTCAAAAACTCCATTTTAATAATAATAATAATTAAATCACAAGTTCATACTCTAAATTTTATCACTTAATTTTCTGCAAAAAAAAAAAAGAAAACGAACAACAACAAATTAACATATAAAACCTTGTTTACCAAACAAAGGGCTTGGTTGACCACTAAAATCTAGATGTACATATAGACACTCTCACTTATACTAAAAATAAAAATCTTATTAAATGATTTACAATTCCTTCTTTACTCCATATGAAATTGAATGGAAAATACCAAAAACAATAAAATATTTTAAATGAATGCCCCTTTCAGATTTTGCATCCTTTCATTTTGTTTCAGTCCAAAGTAAGAAACTCCAATATTGAATAAATGCCAAGCTCACTGAACGGACCATATGATCTTCTCAACAACTTATTTCTACTAGGTGCAATTCGCTTAGCAATTAGGTCTTTCCCCGGTGTTTTATCCTTGCACATAATGTTGTTTACCAGACCAAAACGACCAAAACGAGACAGAAAACATGTAAGTTATAGCAACATCTCTAACTAATTTATGTCAATAAACCAACATAGGATACAGATTTTGTGTATATATCTTTTTGCAGTTCTAATAAATGAGATGGGAAGAATTATAAGAAAAATTTCGGAGTAAATGGGCTCAGCTTCCATGCACAGGTCGAATATAGCAATAGTTCAGCTGATTTCAAGTTTGATTGAAGAATTCAAATTTACACCTAGTCCAGTGTTAGATAGGACTAGAAATGGCATCGAAGGTTTACAACCAAAATGCTTATGCTTCTTGTCCGCATTAGTACAGAGGCTGAGATTCGTCCAAATTTTTTTTTTCAGAGGCCTGTCACCCGGGATGAAGTGATGAGTAGGTTAGAGCGCTACCAAAAAAAGATCTTGTCGGAGGACAGGTACTAGGCATAAGGCATTTGGCTAGGTCGTGAACAGAAAATTCTTCCGAGACGCGACAAAGAGTGCATCAAGTGCAAAGTCCAGAAGTCCTCTAGCCCTCGATACGGGTGCAGTAAGACCCAAAAAGTAAAACATTTCAAAGATTGACCATGCATCAAACTTTTCAAAACGTACACAGACATCGCAGCACTCAAGAGGACATATTTGACCTTTGCCGTGGTGATGTGGTCCGTTGCCTTCGCAACTAACTAGACAAGCAATGAATGTGAAATTAGAGTAGTGTAAGGACTAGAAAAGAATGAAAAATCAGGCATGATTGTGATGAAATGAAAAATGGGGCATGATTTCGATGAATGAGAAATTAGGTATGAGTTTTAAAATTTAGAATTTAGGATATTTCAGAGGTTTTGACATTGTTGAATCTAATTCTACCTTAAAAAAAATCTAAACAAAATTTTAATAAAAAATTTACCTGTCTGGACAATGGACAATGGTAGCCTTGTTAGAGAAATTTAAACAAAATTTTAATAAGAAATTTACCCTTCTGGGCAATGGGAGCTCGTTAGAGAAAGCCAGCTGAGATCCATCACCACCATGGCACTCAGCCACATGGCACTATTTTGGGCTGAGTGCATCTGTTCGTCAGCTGAGATTTGAGGGCACTGTTTGCTACAGTTGTTGACAAATGGTAATAAAAAATTATCATAAGAATACCTATGAACCCTGACACCGACGGCCCTCTACGTTCAACTCATCAGATATATGTTCATTCAACGACAACATGGCATTGTCATTCAACGAAAGTTGGGGACCGCACGATTAATAGACCTTTGAACCCTGACACCCGCCGCACTTCAGACTGAACACGTCAGATATGTGTTGATTCAGGGAGAACATGGCATTGCCATTGGAGGCAAATGGAAAGGGCAGGATTAAGAAGGCTGCCAGTCCTCTGGTCGCTGGTATATTGGATGAACCAACTGAGAACCCCTTCCAATCACCACTTTGCTCTTTTTCTTGGCCTGAGGTTTTACTTTATGCCTCACTTGCGATGAATTAGATATACGAAAATTAG
Organism: Pinus taeda; assembly: GCA_000404065.3. Classification (NCBI taxonomy): domain Eukaryota; kingdom Viridiplantae; phylum Streptophyta; class Pinopsida; order Pinales; family Pinaceae; genus Pinus; species Pinus taeda. The sequence continues at coordinate 33,375 of APFE031540191.1, read as the reverse complement.
CTTTAGTTTTCTTTCACGTCAGTATACTCTGACCTGACAATCACTTTATGAAACTTGGCACACAACCAGAGTATTTTATGAACGAGGAGTTGGTGCACATGTGAATACTTCAAAGATGTACATTCGACTTGGTGATCAAGGTTTCAATTAAAGGCCAATTTTCTTTTGGGGAAAGGCTATGATATAATAAGGAGTTGTCTATAATGCGACTTTTTGGAGATTCCGGTGACGGAATCCGGCGAAAGAAATGAGGTTAAATCTTGATTTTTAGCAGTTAAAATGGTTTTTTAACTGTATATTTGGATTCAGCGCCCTGGAAAACCCTGGGAGCCATTGATTGTGCAAAAACTAGCTATCAAACTTGGGATTCCATTGAATTGCTGCCGGATTTTGACCAGAAAAATCCGCCTGAAAGGCTTTCAAAAAGTCGCGTTATAGACAACTGCATATAATAATAATTATTATTATCCAGGGGAAAACAACATCGATATGTGGGCTTGTGCCTGTTTTACATTTAAAATCCAACGCAACACTGACACAATTCGCCCGTCAGAATCAAATATCAAAATTGATCCCACAGACTCAGTGGTCCTCTTATACGAATCTCAGGAAGCAAACACTTCACACTTCACACATTAGTAAATAGGTTTTCCCGTCTACGATGAATGTAGCAGTTTATATTTTCTAATTAGGTTGAATATAGGTTGGGGTTAGTGTAAATATTAGATGAAATTAATAATTTCTTATCATCAAGATTGTGCCACTGAACATTAATGTGGACCATTTCTAACATTTACAGATAATTTTTATTATAAAACATGAATTATATATATATATATATATATTTTTTGTGAATATTTTGACTTTAATTCATTAAAAATCTATATATACAAATTTCTACATATATATCATAAAAAACACAAAAATATTAAATAGACATAGAATCTAAAATATATTTATATTTATTCTGCATATATATATCATAAAAAAACAGTACATATAGATAAAATTCAAGATATATTACATATTTAATTATACATCTCTTGGACAATTCTTAACTGTGGATCTCAAAAAGGAGATTCTCCAAGTTGATGCAATATACACGAGAAAGGAGATTTTCCAAGTTGATGCAATATACACGAGAAAGCGAATGGGGATAAAAATTCCAAACACTAATGACAAACATCACAATGAGACTGAGCTAGCAGAAACTTAATCTTGTCATTTATTTGAGGAATTGCAATAACGACTTTGCTTCACAATGCTGAAATTGACCTTTAAGAAATATTTATATATGTAATTGTTATAAAAATGTGTATATATGTAATTGTTATAAAAATGTGTGGATAATGAATACGATAATTATGAAAGTCAGCCAATTATGAAAGGAAATGTTTTGTGTAATATTTTGGACTTTCAGGGGTCGGAATCTAGTAGAAACATTTGAGGTGAAAACTTGATTTGTGTTATTTAAACTGGATTTTTGACTGTATATATGGGTTAAGCACCTTGGAAAACCCCTAGGGCACTTCGATTGTGCATGGGTTACCCATAAGCTTGTGATTTCAATAAATTCCTATTAGATTTTAGAGAAATTAGAGCAGAAAAACACACTACAAAACCTTCCAAAAGGTCTCACTAAAGACAACTTGATTATGAGATTAGACAAGGCTATTTGACTTGAAGATAGCCACCTTAGAAAGAAAATGAAATCAAATATGTTTTTCTTTTAAACAAAGATGAGTAAGTATTCTATTAAAATCTAAGGCAAGAAGTAACAAATACTCGAGAAATGAGATATATTGATTTTTCTAGCAGAATGTTATCATAGGAAGAACTGACCCAAGTTACAAAAAGACTAATAGTTATAGGTGACCTGAATACAAAATTTTGCAAAATTATCTAAGTAGAAAAACAATTTTACAATAGCACATCATAAAAGAGGGGTTTTGTCCAAGCAGAAAAAACAAATTTACCATATGAGCACATCAGAAAGGAGGTGAATGGAAATCCTCCCAAGCATCTTCCAGAGGTCGCTTAAGGTCGAGGTGTAGGTTGCCATTGGGCCAACTAGAAGCATTGTTGTCTACATTCTGATTTTCATTGATCTTGCCATGCCACTTCAAGTCATCCAATTGCCTACAAAAAAACATCAATTCTATCCTCTCAACCGGCTAAACTTTCTTTGAGTGTTTGAATCTCATCGAGGAGGGAAATAGAGGTTGAGAAAAGAGGTTTTGTACAAGCAAAAAGACAAATTTACCATATGAGGACATCGGAAAGGAGGTGAATGAAAATCGTCCCAAGCATCTTCTAGAGGTCACTTAAGGTTGAGTTGTAGGTTTCCATTGGGTCAACTAGAAGCACTGTTGTCTACATTATGATTTTCATTGATCTTGCCATGCCACTTCAACTCATCCAATTGCCTACAAACAACATCAATTCCGTCCTCTCGACTGGCTAAACTTTCTTGAGTGTTTGAATCTCATCGAGGAGGGAAATAGAGGTTGAGAAAAGAGGTTTTGTCCAAGAAGAAAACCAAATTTACCATATGAGCACATCAGAAAGGAGGTGAATGAAAATCGTCCCAAGCATCTTCTAGAGGTCACTTAAAGGTCGAGGTGTACATTGCCATTAGGCCAATTAGAAGCATTGTTGTCTACATTCTGATTTTCATGGATCTTGCCATGCCACTTCAACTCATCTAATTGCTTACAAAGAACATCAATTCCATCCTCTCGACCAACTAAACTTTCTTTGAGTGTTTGAATCTCGCCAAGGAGGGAAATAGAGGTTGACTCTTGTTGGTGAAGTTTCCCCTTAATTTCCACGTTGTCCAACTGAAGAGCTTCTAAGTATTCATTTCACTGCCCACATATTCCATTACCCCTTGCAACATAATCTTTAACTATGTTGGCATACAAAATATGATGATAGGGGACCAGGAGCTAAGTGTTTGCAAGGTTAAGGAGGATGTGGTTTGAAGGGTCAGTGCCAAGGCAATAGTGAGAAGAAATAGGGGAAATTACTAATTGTAAACTAGTGAAGATCAACAAGAAAGAATATATATTGAGTGTGTCAACACAATACTTCACAATGAAGCCACAACAAAAGGGACCAAAGAACAGAGAAGGATTTCCATTCCATAAGAGGAGCCACATAAATTGACCGGAAATCGAAGTGATAGAGAGGAACACACAAATGAAAGAGAAATACCTGAGAGCATGAGCACCATGTAGAAGAAAATAGAGTTGTGCAGAGGAGCACCAACGAGTAGGAATAAATGAGGTGACAGATTGGTGAAATTGACACAGACCAAGCTAATTCGAATTGTGCACACACAAAATCACTATGAAGCATGCGAAGCCCAAGATAGGAAAATCTTGAATTCAGACCTATTACACCAAGAAAGGATGTCGTGAGACCACCACTACTGCAAACATAGCCAAGAAGCCAATTCTAGTGGATATTCTTAAAGAATTTCATTAGTTTCCACTGAATACAACAATACAAAAGCACACATTACGTAGAAAAAGTATAATTATGGTGGAAGGTGTTAATAGGGGCCACTAAATTGACCCAAAACTCAGAAATACCACAAACAATGTACATTTTGAAACGGGAACTGATAATATTATCCGTTTTGTAGAGATAGCAAAAAAGTGACCCGATTTTGAAAAGGGGTGATGCCGAACACAAATGTTTTTTTAGAGCATAGTTTTTGGCACTATAATTTTTTTTATGTACATTGCGTTTTAGAATGGTATTGGTTTTCACACTGATTTAAAAAAGTGGTAATTTTACACGAGACCCTTTTTTTAAAAGGTCTTTTTTTTTTTACTTTAAATTTTCTAATGTATGAAATGTAAATAATTATTTTCTAAATTTAATAATCTTTGAAGTGGCTTCTTTTTCATATTTTCTTGCTTTAATTTTTTTTTTTTTTTTTTTGTAGTGTGACTTTTATTGTTTTGCATATTTTAACAGAAGGTCGATATTTTGAATATTTCGATATTCTAACATATTTATACATCGTTAATTATTTTTTCAATCCACATGAAATAATTGTCTCTAAAAAACAATAATTTTTAACAATTGACATAAAAATAACCATTTTAAACATAAATATAATTAAAAAATTACATGTTTTGATAAATTTTTGCTAGAAATGACATGTCAAAATCACAATTTTTATAGGAATTTTTTAACTAAAAATGGTTAAATAATTTTATTTATTTATTTATTTTTTTTTATGAATTTCATTTCAAAAAAATAATAATGATCACTTTTTTTTTCAAAAAATATTGATTAACATAAAAATTAATGCGAATATCACATAATACAAATATTGAATGTATAACAACCTTAATTGATTGTATATTCTTCACATCAAATGTAAAATTCAAAACATTACAAGTATAACTAGCTAATAGTTATAAAAAATGAGCTTGATTTCCAAGCATAACTTAAATTTAATCAACAATGTCACGTAATCCAAACTCTTCATCCTCTATAGTTTCATCATTGTCTTATTCCATAATATTTTCTGCTTCATTTTGCTTAGTTTCCTCTTCTAATGGATCTTTGATGTCTGCGAATATCCTAATGTATGCCTTTCCAATCATTCCATGTAATGGTGGTTGGGATTCCTTTGCCTTTTTTGCCACATGTGATTCACTAAAGTCCCCTTTCTTCAACCCAATTTCTTGCATTACATCTGGAAGAAATTGAAGAGCAATAATTCTTTGCTGAATGAAATTGCATTGCATTGGATCTTTTTCAATTGCAATGCAATTTCTTCCTTTTTGAATGCAATATGTTAGTGTTGTACCTAATTATCAAGCACAAAAGAAATAATGAAGTAAATTAGTACAATGACATATTAATTAACAAATAACATATTGAAATTAAATTCCATATAATAAAACTTACCTGAGCCAAAAAATAAATCCAGAACCTAATCTCCTCCATTTAAACATATGTCTATAAGATGGTTAATCAATAACTATGGTTTTTGATAAATGTTAACTATCTCTCCTTTTGCTTCTTTGTCTTCATATGTTAGTTTTCTCACAACAACATCATAAGTCAGTATTGGCTATGACTCTTTCTATCTACCCGATTACAAATCATAGACATATAGCTATCATCTTTTTCCCAACTATCAATATGGATGAACTCACAATCATTTATAAATAGTTGATCTTCACAGTTAAGAAGATTTGAATTTTGCCTGTAATATGAAATAGTAAAAGTTCAATTAACTTGTACATGAATTAATTTATCAACATTAATTAAATATACATTTTAAATGTCTTACTATGTAAATTGCATCCTTGAAATTGATTTCCCCTTGAATCTTGACAATAACATTGCCAATTGTGTGTCTGAATGAAATGTCACAAATCTCCATAATGGTGATGACATGACTTCTAGAAATCCCGCAACAACTTTACTGAGAGCTTGACAAGTGTAAGGGTCACTATCATAGTCAATGTTTGGAATATGGAAACCATGGGGATATTTATAATAACTAGGGCATAATCCCTTTTAGGTATGTTTTTAGCAATGTCTTCACAGTCGCCTTGTATTACTTGATATTGAATAGTGTCTAGCCCATTCCAAATGAAATGAGTAAGAGTTGGATCAAGTTCAATATTGTTAACACGTTGCTTCTTCAGTCTTTCGATCTTTATTTTTCAATAAAGGTTTTGAAACTCTTTAGTGCTCCATTATCATCCTTCTTCATATTTTATAAAATAAACAAATATATGTGTAAGTTATAAATTAAAAATAGTACACAGAAGAATAAAAATGAATGTATAAATCAACATACCTTTTTAAATGCAACATATATATATATATATATTATGTTGATGTAGAACTTGAATTTGGATAGTTGGGTACAACATCATCCCAACTATCTTCATTCAACAATTTAACCATTTGTCCTTGAATTTTCATGTAAACTTTGTGACTGCATAGATAAAGTAAAAAAAAAGTTAATATAATGATATGTATAACAAATATTACCAAGAACAATATGTTATATTTAAAAGAAAATTATAATCTAGAAATAAATAAAAATAATTCAACAAACTTACTTTTGAAATTCCTCAGACATTTCCTCCAATGATAATTCCCCTGACCTAACACAAGATAATATTGCTTTGACAACTTTTTCATCCTTTACTCCTTGCAATGATCTCCAAGGTGTGATAGTCATATCTTCTGGAAGCTGCTTCAATTTAGGACCTGATTTACTGTTACTACATATCAATGGCTTAGACTTTTTGACCTTATGGTTTTTAATGCCAATGTTCTCCCACATGCTAAAAAACTCATTAATTAACTCCCATATCTCTCCAGTTCTAAATGCCAACTGGAAAATGTTATCAACACCTCTGAATAAATCACTAAATTTGCCGCCTTTGCCACCTTTTGAATTGATTTTCTCTTCAATTGGATAGCATATTTCCATACAAAATTCCTTTTGAAAATCTACAGTAACATTTATCCTATCCCCACCATATTTTTCTTCAAATTCACTATGTATAAATCTAACCCTTTGGATGATAGTCATAGGCATCTTATATTCATTATTTTAATTATGATCCCATGCCACTGACTTTGCTTCTGTATCTGATAAACCAACATAAGCGATACATTTCATTATTTCAAAACATGGGTTAGTGGGATATTCCTCCATCAATTGTCTTTGAGCTTCTACAGAATGGTTCCCCCCAAGCACATAATAATTGTATTCAAAACATTTTGACTTATCAAATGCTTCTTTGTTGGGAACTTGAACTAGATCAACAAGAAGCACATAATTAACCACATGAGCATATGGATTGTACCTCATCAATGTCTTCAAGTTATGAACATGCAGATGATGTGGCTTTCTAATTTGATATTAACATTTTCCTTCATTGGCCTTATAGATTTGTTTGACATTAAGCTGAAATGTATGACCACCCTCAATTAAGTTTCTCTTTGTCAAATTCTGTCGAATGTTATTTTGTTTTGTTTTGATAATGCCACCCTCTAAATCAGCTTTTGGTGTAACGATTTCTCTGCTTTCTTTTGAAGTTTCACTAGGTTCTTGATTGTTGGTAATGATTACTTCAAAATGTTCAACTTTACTTTTCTTCTTCTTAAAATTCTCATCATTAACTGTAACACATTTATTCTTGGACATTGTTAGTTTTGGTCTTTTATGACTCTTCTCAGTTCCAATGTCATCTTCAATGACGACAACATATTCTTCACTGCCAGTTTCAAATTCCTCATCTTCAAAAGTAACTTGTCTACCCTTGTTAGATTTATCAACTAGAGGCCTTTTTTTCTGATCCCTTGGATGTAGTTTCGTAGCATCATGAATTACTACATTTTGCTTGTTTTCCATATTTTCTTTTGACACTGCGTAGAAACTATTGACAACTTTCATAATATCATGATCTATGAAATGAATGCCTCCCAACCTAATTGAACAACTTTCAACAAAATTCTTCCAAACAAAATATCATATGTCAATAAAAACAAAGTTAAAAACAGTTACAAGAACTCAAAACACAAATATAAACAACAATACTTACAATATTTTGTTTCATCTTATTTATGATTTGTTTACATAACTTTGTAGATATCTCTCTTGTGTCATACAATGAATATGATAACTAGTATTTAATCCTTTCATGTGACTTGGGCAGTTTTGTAAGTATGTAAAAAACTTCACTGTCCAGTACTGAACACATGTTTATGACTCTTCCCATCACGTCATAAATTCCATTATCATTAGGTATATCAATATATAGATATATATTTGCACATTTTGGCTTTCTCTTTCTTTCACATACCAAATTTTTTATGGAAGTTTCAGTTCTTTTGATTTCTTCTAGTATGAAATCATCTTCTTATCATTTGAGGCACTTGAAAGATTTGTAGCCATTAGCTCAAGTGGAGTTCGTTCACCAATGTTTTTTGAAGATCCACTTTTAAGAGTCTTTGGTCCAGAAAGATTCATAGAAATCTTCTTTGATGCCATTTTCCTGAAAAAATAAATACATAAATCAGTTAATGACGAAAACATATTAACTTAAATTAACAACGAAAAAGATAAATAATAATTAATTTTATAAATAATAACAATTTCGAAAAAAATAATTTAAAAAATACATCGCCTTGTCGCCGCCCCCTAAAAATTGGCTGACCAACCGAGATAGTCATTAGGTCTACCCCCTAGCTTACCATAGCAGCCCAATCACTGCCCTCTGCCCATCCTCGGCCTGCAAGGTGGCGGGCAATTCTGCAGCCTCCCCTTGCACCACCTCGACGGCTCGCTCGCTTGCGGGGTGGTGAGATGATAGTTGTGTCACCTCGCCATCTCATGGGTGGGGGGACCACCAAGGTGGCACAGGGGGAGGCTATAGCAGCCCCTCGCCCCACTGCGCCACCCCAGCAGCCATCCCGCTCTCGAGGTGGCAGGTGATTCCAAGAATCGCCCGCCACCTCGTGGGCGGGAGGGTTGTCGGGGTGGTGCAGGGGGAGCTGCACAACTCCCCACCACAACACCCCAGTGACACTCCCCCTCGGGGGTGGTGGAGCGATTATGAGAATCACCCTACCACTCTACAGGCGGGTGATTCAGCCATCCACATCACCCCTAACCTATGAGTCCATTTGGCCGCTGTGAGCTTTACCGGGCCCGCTATGCCCACAAAAGACATAATGGGTAAATTTGGCCCGCAAAAAGTTTTAATTTAAAAATAAAAAATAAAAAAATTAAACTCATTTAATATTAAATTTGCAAGGAAAAAAATTAACTAACCTTTCAATTACGAGAATTCTTCGTTGAATATGTTGTTGATAGCAATGTAGCTGTTCCACAAATTCACTCCAAGTCTTTCAACAAACCTCAGAAAACCTTGATGTGATATGAGTAATAGTGAATGAAATTTATTATATAGGTGAAATTACGGAGATGTTTTACCGTACGGTTAATGTGGGATTAATTTGTTTTAAAAAAAATTAACATGTAAATTTTTTTATGGCGACATAGGAAACTATGAAAAATCGAATATTATGGAATCTTTTTACAACGTGGTAAATGTGGAATTAATTTGTTTTATAATGAATTATAAAAATTAAAAAAACATTCAATTGTTTAGTAAATATTATATATTTTAACTATTAAAATAATTTAGGTAAAAGTTTTAGTTTACAATTTAAAATTTAAAATAAAATAATGAAGGGAAATAAATCTAACAAAATTTTTGGAGGGAAAATTTCATTCTCTAAGCTATATAATATCTTTATGAGACTCTTCATTTGTATCATTCAACCTCTTCTATTTGAAAGGGATGGATTCTCCTGATAGTAAAGTTTCACTTTGTACAACATCAACATATTCATTGCGTAAAAACTCTATTCATATTGATGAATATAATATAAATTCTTCCATTATGAATAGAAAGTCAATTCTTCCACTTAGTCCTAATCCTAAGGATTATGAGAGCAACACTGATGAAAGAGGGGATGGAGAATTTCAAATAAATAAAGAGTCACAGATTCCACTTAGTCCTATTTCTAAGGACTACTAAAGCAGCAGTGATGAAAAGCATGATGACAAATTTCAAAAGAAAGGAGTGTCACAGTGTTCACTTAGTCCTAATCTTATGGACTATGAGAGCAACATTGATGAAGATCATGATGATGAATTTCAAAAGAATGGAGTGTCACAATGTCCACTTAGTCCTAATTCTAAGGACTATGAGAGCAACCTGTAAGCAAAACTGTAAGCAAAACTGTAATGAGTTCTTTAATACCATATTAATTTGGGCAATAAAAAAAAGTTATCATAAGCATACCTATGAACCCTGACACCCACTGCCTGTACCTGAACTCATCATATATATGTTCATTCAATGAGAACATGGCATATCCATTCACCGTAGTCTAACGATTATGATTTTTTTCCCTGAAAGTTATGGAAATTTCGGCCATATTTTGAAAATATTTAGCAACGATTTTTGTAAATCCAAGTAAAAGCTGTCAAACTTCATAATTTTAGGTGCCCTAGAAGTTTTTGATGGTGTTGAATCTATTTCCACCCTCAAAAACATGATTCAAACACTAGCTCTACAAGATTTTTTGAAATTTTTTGCCCAGATTCCAACCACCTATGGCCGTCCAGGAAATTCCTTTTCCTCCGTAGACGACTCCTATCCATTCAACGAAAGTGGGGACAACATGATTAAGAAGACATCAGAAGCTTGACACCCACCACACTTTATACTAAACTAAGTGCTGATTCGAGGGGAACATGGCACTGTCATTCGAGGAAAATGGGGAGGGAAAAATTAAGAAGACTGCGAGTGCTATCGTTGTGGGGATATTGGACGAACCAACTAAGAATCCCTTCCCATCACCACTCTTTTAGGACAAAGCGGAAGCTCTCTGTAAGCTCTTTGTCTTGGCTTGAGATTTTACTTTAGGTTGCCCCTGTCAAAACATTGAGATATACTAAAATTATTTTTTCTTTTTATTTTAAGTTTTTTTAAAAATTTATTATTTTTCTCATATATATAATATTGTAGGTGACTATTCTACAAATTTTATATGTATAAAATGTAGTCAAATATTTAATAAAAAAATATGTAATTTTTTATTAAAATTAATTTTTTTTTTGATAAATTTCATCTATTTAATCATATGTATGAGACAAATTTTTAAATAAAATTAATAAATATTTTTTCAATAAATATCCCAAAAAAATTCATTTGCTAACTTTCATCCCTAATTTTCCAGAGTCAATATCCTCCACCCAACAATCAAACTTTGCACCCGCAACCAAGGTATTTTATGAACGAGGAGTTGGTGCAAATGCAAATACTTCTAATATTGACCTTGGGCTGGGTGGGTGATCAAGGTTTAAAAAAATAATTGGGAAATGGTTGTGATATAATTGTTATAAAGATATTGACGATGCAAAACAATTCGATATGTGGGCCATGTGCCTGTTTTAAATGTAAAATCCACAACAATAACACAAGGCCCCCTCAGAATCAAATCTCAAAATTGACCCCAAAAAACTCAGTGGCCCCGAAGCAAAATTCAAACGCTTCACCAATTTCTAAATATGCTTTGACACTGTTTTATATATTTTCTAATTATGTCGAATTTTGAATATTTTGAATTTAAATTAAGATTAATGTTAATATGAAATGAAGTAACAATTTGTTTACTAAGTGAGAACATTTTTATTCTTTAGAAACAGTACAAATTGAGACCATTTTTATTCATTAGACACAGTTATGAATGGTATCAAATTTTGAAATCCGCCGGGACTATTTGAGTAGAAGAAAACCACCTTATAAAGCAAATGAAAGGGAAAGGGAAAGGTAAAAGAAGAAAACGACTAAATGCTTAAATAAAATTGTAGGAAAGATGGTTAGTATATGAGCTGTTATGGATAAAAATTAGGAAAGATGGTTATTATATGAGCTGCTATGGGTAAGAGAAGGGATTTTGGTTTTGATATCTATGTATTTAGGTTAAATGTTTTATAAACTTTTTTATTAAACAATTGCCTAAGAGTTTTGATTTTTGTGTTTCATATTTATGTATATAGGTTAAGTATTGGTGTAAGCATTTCATTTACATTTTAAACCATTTTATATTTAGAGTTTTTGTTCTTATTTTTATTTATAGAAAATATTGTGAAAATATCTAGACATAATTGTCATTAGTTTTTTAATAATATATTATTTTGGGTTTTGTATTTTTTACTTATATGGGTATAATAGTGATAATATGTTTGACTTTCTCTTTATTTTACATGTTTATATTTTTGTATTTGGATTGTATCATACATTAGTCACTTTTTATCTCTTTTTATATTTAAAAGTCTTAGATATGTGTTAGCTTATAATTAGTAAACCCTAAATCATTAATGATTGTTATGAGACCAAACAAGAGTGGTTAAATTGAGACTTCTTATTAGGGTGAACCCCTTGTTATTAAGTAGGTCATTATGATTCGTCAACACATCCTTACACCCACCAAAGAGATGGGTTGCTAAGAGAAACCACAAGATATGAAAACATTAAATGGGACTCAAGGAAAAAGTCATGTGGAACAAGAAGAGAAAGATGGATGCAAACAATTATATGAAGGAAATAAAACCATAAGTAAGGGTTAAATAAAAAAACAACAAATTTAGTCTTGGGGGCAGCTCAATTTGTGATCGAAGTAATGTGAAAACTGAGAGATCCAATGTTCAGATACCTTTGTTTGTGACCCGGTTTATGAAGAGGAGGACAAGTCGTAGACCCTAGAGGTTTACTAGTAGTTATGTGTCAGGCAGGATGCTGGGTTCCTTTGGGATACAAAAAAAAAAAAGATTTATCAAGTAGAGATAACTCACCACTTGTGTAAGCCCAAATTAGCAAGCCCTTGTAAGTGCAAGGAAGGAATTAGGATATCAAATAAAATTTGTGCTTTTCTCTTCTTTGAGTTGAGCAACATGGGCAAAATGAGTCATGATTTGATAAACCTAAAAAAAAAAAATTGGTTTCCAAGAGAAGACACAAGGAAAGTAGACTAAAAACTAAATGAAACAAAAGGAAAACATCATGTTAAATGAGAAGAAGAAGATGGAGCTAAACAATAATTTAGAAACAACTAAACTAAGATTGGAGTGCTCAATAGAAACCCAACATAATTTTTAGGTAGGGAGAAGTATAAGTGGTTTTTGTTTATCTTTTCTAGGAAAACTTAAAAAGCTAGATTACCAAGCTCATTCATGCATAAAATGAAATTTTGGTTTCCATCTTTTTTAGATGTCTGGCATGGAATAAACAATTCACCATCCCTACATTTACTAAAAAGATGGAGTTTCTAAGGCAAGCCACAAGGTAAGAAGAACAAACATTAAACAATACACAAAGTAAACACAATGAAAAACAAGGAGAAGATGACCAGTGTCAACAACAAGATGGACAAAACAAAACCATAAGGGAGCACTTGGTAAATAAACAAAAAAATTGTCAAGTAGTGAGTGGTATACGTGGTAACCGATTAGCTTTTCTAATATAATTTAAAAGCCCAAATTAGTAAGCTCACACATGAAAAACAAATCAATGAGTAGAGAAAATCAAATTGGGTTTACACTATTCCTTGAGACAAGAAGAATGGAATAAACAAGAAAATCCTTACACCTAAAAAAAATGAGATTACCAAGACAATACACAATTAAAAAAGAAAAAACACTAAATAAAACACAAATAAAACACTTTGCAAAATGGGAAGATGAAGAAAAGGTGAAAACAAGTGGACATGAAAAAACCACAAGGGGAACTTACTAAAAAATAATAAAATTGTCAAGTAGATAGAGTTGCAAGTGCTTGGCATTTATTTCTTCATATGATGCTTTCAAGCCCAAATTAGTAAGCCCATTCATGCCCAAGGAAGGAAGGGGAATATTAAACAAACTTTTGGTTGACCTTTCCCATGAGATGAGTGGAATGGAATAATTAGGTCGCCATCTTTAGACATAAAAACATATGGGGTTGCTAAAATAAGCCAGAAGGAAAGGATACAAAACAAAATACATATATGATGTACAACATCATAAGGAATATGAAGGTGAGGAACAAGGTGGAGGCATTGAAGATATAAAGGAGTGCCCAATTGTAAATAGACAATAAAATTATAGTGAGAGGCCTTAGTGGTTAGGCCATTTAGAATTTTAGAGACAAATTGGAAACCTAAATTAGGATTCTCACTCGTGCACAAGGAATTTTTAGAAACCAAAGGAGATTAGGGTTTCCTTATTCTTTAAGTTGAGTGGTATAGAATACAAGAGCTACTATCCTTTTGTAGTTTCTACAACCCCCCTCCAAAAATTATTCCATGCCTTCTTTTTGGAGCCTACCTTCTATCCATAGGGACCCATCTTTCATAGTCATAAAGTGTTATATCAGATGTTGAAGACTTATATTTGTATGCATTGCTTATGACAAGTTGTTTTGACCTTAACTAAGCATTTTCAAACACAAGCCATATCGTGCCTTGACCTTGCAACATTGTTAGTATTCCCTCTCGGAACTGCGCAATCCACTGCCTCTCAAAATTGCGCCAGGTCTTGAGGATCTGAACTACACAACCATCAAAGGCAGACTAATCTTGAGCTTAGAAATTGCACAAGAGCTTCTCTTCCTCTCAGAAACTGCATAATTCACTAAGGCAAGGAATTGTACAAGCCCTTGATCTTGGGAATTGTGCAATCCCTTTTGCCAGTGTGAACAACTAGTTTCTCAAAAAAGCAAAGTTGGCATTCCTAGAAAATAGGAGTTTCCCAATTAATGTTCGGTTAAGTCCACTAAGTTGTTAATTATGACTTTCAGACAAGTGGCACTTTTTCCTTGATTTTAGGAATGTGTGTCATAAACCATAACCTATCTAGATCTATTTAATAGACTCCCATAGAGATAATTTCCACATTCTATCTTGGATCTTTAGCCTTCCCAAGGAGATCAAGCAACTTTCGGCTAAGTCTGTGGTGCTTTTCCAATTCAGTTTTGCATGTGACCCTTTTTGCCGTTTATTTTGTTGATTTTGTCACTTTTACACATGTTATTTTTCTTGTTTATGTTCATATTATCTCATGTTTTAACTATTATTAGCTTGTAAAAGTGTTGGTTTAGTTCGTCGTTCACATTTTCCAAGGGTCATATTGAGTTATTGATTTTTTCCCATGAGTAGTTGCCACTACTGGGTCACTTTGTGCATGTTAATTTTTCCTCTTGCATACTTGTTTCTGACACTTAATTTTCACTTATCTATCTTCCCCTTAGCATGATATACTATCCTTCCTACCTTAGCACTAAGATATGTCACTATTTTATCTCCTTCCTGGGAAGATCTGCATAATCATGGCCAACAGTTTCCTTTCCTAAATGCACAATTCACATTCTCAAGAGACAAGCTTCATCCTTGGCCTCTAATACCATGCAATGTGAAATAACTGGCTTGCCTAACTATTCATTGTGAAGTATGAAGCCTCAGCCCTCAGCTCTTGCCATTGAGACTGCACAATGCACAATCTCTTCCTTCATTCTACCTAGCTAGGACTATGCATTGCGTAGTCTCAAGCCTCTAGTTTCCACCTTGTTTGTTAAGACTATGCAATGCATAGTTCATGAGCCCCAGTCTCTCACCATTAGTCCAGAAATTGCACAATCTTTCCCTTCAGTCTCTGATTTGTTGTCTTGTTCTTGCATAATATATTGTTTTGCTCAAGCTAATTATGTTTTCCATGAGTGCATCTTGCGAAACAAGTACTACAACTTTTGAGGTTATCTCTCTCTATCAATTGTTCTCATCATGGAACCAAAGAGATATGCCACCAAAGACACCACAAAAAGCAGCACCGATGAATCCGTTGAGAGCACACCTATCACCTTACTAGATCCATCAGACACCCAAATCTTCATTGAGAAATATTCATATATCACATGGCACACAATAAAGATGCATTCACGGAAACTAATTACAAAGTAGATCTTGAAGACATACATGTTTATATCAATTTTCAGAAGTTAGGATTGCTTAAGATTTCATGTAGGTATCTAGTTTTCCCTTCACAGACATTATGAAGTGGATCCGATCACATATTTATTCAAAGAACATGATCCTTAGTAGTGCTAGTAGACAAACGCTTGCCTCATTCATGGCACATGATTTTCATATTATGTATCACTAATCCTTGCCATAAGTTTACATGGATTATCATTTCTATGCAAGCACCATTTACCTGAGCACTAAAGATGCTATCAAAAGTTAGGTGAAAGAGCCATCCAAGTTCCGCTAGACACTGAACAATACTTATAAGACCAAATCTCTTAGAAAATAATACCAATACTTGATAGTTCTATGTTTCCATATCTATGGTCAAAAGAGTATTGATACCTTTCCCAAAGGCGGGCCATTTTTGCTACATCAAGTTGTGAATGATGGGAAAGATTTTAAGTGGTTAGATTTGTTGGTTCAACAATTAAAGGTACATGTGACTAATGCTAGGAACCCTCCTAAGGGAAAACATGCCAGGTTCTAAATGTATGCCTACTTGTTGGATGCAATATGTGATCATAACTCTTTTCCTAGCATGAATTGGGCTTGGTGGCTAAAGGAATCTACTATCCACATTTATTGCAAAGTGCTTTCAGAGTGCAACTATTGGGGAGTTATGGAGAATTTTACTGATCACTTCTTCATAAGACTGTACAAGATGATTTTTGAGGAAGATCCACCTTGATGTCCTAAGAGGTAACAGAAGAAGTAGTAGAAATTGTCGAACAGTTTGCCCCACCAGATGTAACTTACCTTAAGGTGTTTGGTGGTCATAAGTCTTCACATCTACTACCGAGGTATGCCACTGAAAAATTGGTCATGTAGGAAGTAGCCTATCATATTTCCACAGGTTTATCAGTAATCCTGTAGAGGACGAAGAAAGCACCTTGGCCCATGCTTCCTTTGTAAATTAGATCATACGAGATCAAAAATATGAAAGCTATAGAGACCGAGGGTAAACAATTAGGAAAATTTGAGTTTGGTTACATGGAATATCATCCATATGATCCCACGAGTGTATGCAAGCAACCCTATGTAAGGATACATTTAAACTGGCCAAGTGAGATCTTTTCCATACTAGAGGAGGAAATGATTAAGAACTGTTATAATGCCTCTAATCCCCATGCACGAGTGAGATTTTTAGGTACATCACAAGCCACTCCTTAGCAAGAAGCCACTCCAAAAGCAGAACCATTAGAGTGATGTAATCTTGTGTGAGAAAAGGGTAAGAGGAAGGTTGTGCATAGTCTAGCAAAAGAATAAAGTCACAAATTCAAAGCAAATCTAATAATATTGAAAGCGACCATAGTGGTAGAAAGGAAGAGGAAGTAGAAGAAGCAGGAGGAAGAATTAAGGAAGAAGGAAGAAGAAGAAAATAAGGAACAAGAAGAGAGGTAGAGACAAGAAGAAGAAAGGAAAAATAAAGAAGAGGAAGAAGTAGCATGGAAACAAGCCGAAGAAGAAGAACAAAGCCAACTACATGAAGAAGAAAACAAGAAACTAGAGGACAAAGAAATTTCCCAATAAATTAAATATTTGATAGTGATCGAAGATATGGAGGTAGAGTCATAGTATAAAAATCATGATGTTGATCTCATGCATTGCACACAACAGATCACCACTCAAACTCCCCCACCTCTGAAATAGGGCAAGGTCTAGGTGAAGAAGAGGAAATTTCTCCTCTTGACGAAGGATAGGTGATGGATATCTATAATTTAACATTTGATGAGTTTCACAAGAAGATTATACAAGAAATGTAGAAGAACTTCCCAGAAAACCTCACACATCTTGTTTTTATCGAAGAAAAGGTGATCATGATGGACACCAAGAAGAATCTATAACCTATTGTTGCAGCCAACTTGAACTTCGCAGTAGCTTCCAAGTCAAATACAAAATATTTGATGGTTGAGAATAGACAGATGGAAAATAACTTGGAGGCTACAAGGCAACAGATCCAACAGCTCTA
The DNA here is from genome assembly GCA_000404065.3 of Pinus taeda. Taxonomy (NCBI): domain Eukaryota; kingdom Viridiplantae; phylum Streptophyta; class Pinopsida; order Pinales; family Pinaceae; genus Pinus; species Pinus taeda. The sequence continues at coordinate 15,776 of APFE031540191.1, read as the reverse complement.
GGTAGAGGCTAAAAAAGCATCTCCTACATAGGTGTATTTAGAAGAACTAAGGCAACCATACTTGGTGAAGTATCGTCATTTGGAGAAACCATGAGGAACCTCTATGAGGAGTTAGTCATCATGCACAAATTAGTTGTCCACTTGCATGAAATGCAATAGAAATGTAAAGAGAATGCGAAATCTCTTAAGGTTGTTCATACAAACATCATAGTGTGCATGAGTGGGGAATATAGTACAAAGGTGCACCTCCTGAGTTGGTAAAGAAGACAAGTAAATAGGCTAAGTTGGAGAAAAATAGGTACGGATGCTTATCCAAAGTGTGGGGATGGGGTCCCTTGGGTCAGTTTTGGGGTTAAAGTAACCCAAGTTTTGATACAATTTTGTAATTAATGTAAAGTCTCTGTGATTTGTGGATTCAAAGCGCGTAGATGTTTAGGAGTCAGAGAGGTTTTAACCCTTTGTTTATGTAAATTTTGAGTTGGTTTGAGATCCACCCATGGTCCGCGAACCATGGGATTATATGAAAAAGGCTATAAATAGGTGTGTCTTAGAGAGTCTAAGGCATGATGTTTTAGAATTGATAAGCAATGGGTCAATAGAAGAGAAGTGATAGTGAAGAGAAGTGGGCTAGATAGGAGAAGAAAGGCTCTGCAGTTGAGTGCGCATAGGCCTAGGTAGAGTCCACAACTGAGTGCGTAGGGTAGTTTTGAGTCTGTAATCCTGAATTGAAGATAAATAAAGACCATTTTTGAAGAATTCTTGTGTATTCCTATTTACTTTTGTTTATGATACATGCTGTAAATGAATAATGAGTTTTATGTAATATTGATTGAATGTTGTGTGATTCTATTGAATAACTGTAAATGATATACATAAGCACATTTATGTATTTTTGTGAAGACTTTGATGATATCTCTAATGTTTACTAATAACTTAAGTGGATTTGCTCGAACACTAATTTAGTGCTTCTCTCTCATGCACGTGAGTGGATAAATTAACTGCTAAGGGTCTGCAAAGACTGATTGTAGACCTTCGTGAAGGTCTGAAGGCTATTTTAATAGAGTTGCAGTAGCGTGCACTAAGATTTCATCGCTATGTGCAAAGTCAGATTTGAAGAGATAAAAGACATCACACTAGTCTCTTGATGTAGAAACTTGGTTCTTGCATCCACCCATACTGCTTCAGGTGAGATTGCAGCCTACACTATGTGGGTTGTTTCCGAAAGGACGAGTAGTGTAGGGATTTGTTGGTTGGCATAGCTAACTCTGAACCTGGGTCAGGACCCCCTAAACAAAAGGTTCTTTTGCTGGGACCAAGATCTTCTTCAAAGAGATGTGTGATGTCGCATCACTCGAATCCAACCAAGAAAGAAATTGGAAAGTGGTTGGAACAGAAGATTCACGAGTTCGCAGCGTAAGAAAATAGGAATTCACACATGTCAAAGGAGGAGTGGTTGAACATGTATCTGTTTATAGAGATACACAAGATCTTCTTCCGAACCTTCCCCATTGAACTGTATGAATGTTTGGCTAAATTAACAGATAGCCAAGGAACGTGGAAGCTCGATAATCCAATAGTGTGGACTCTAGAATTAGTTTGATGGTTAGAAACTTCTGAAAAACAAGATCGCGCGGGCTATTGATCATTGGCTCGATCGGATTCTGGGAGGATTTTCTACAGAATTTGGAGTTGATACCTCAGTCAGCTACAATGAAGTAGAACATAGATTTTTCAAAGGACCGTGAGGTAAGTATTTAAGATCATTGAATACTTGGATTAAAATATTGTTGTGTGAGAAATGAGTGATGCCATTACCTTGATGCTTCGAGCTACGCGAAGTGGATGATTCTTTAGAAATCGTGAAGAATCAGGACCATAGTATAGTCTATTAATTGGACCTACTTTAAGTGACGACGAAGGGGATGAACAGACTCCACCATGAAGTGCTGTTCAACTAACTACTTAGGGGATTCCTTGAGTAAATCACCCATCCACTCCACCTCCACCTCCACCTCCACTGCGTACACCTTCATCCACACCTCCACCTCCACCACCACCATCCAACATGGTGAACATGATGAAGTTTCCAATTTTCAAAGGCATAGGGAGTGAAGATACAGATCAGTTTGGTTTGTTCTGAATGCTGTGTGGATTGTGAATCAGATTACTTATGACAATATAAACAAGGCATAATTGGTTATTGCTCTGCAGGATCGAGCGCTGACTTGGCATATTAAGTATTGTTCTACTAATCCTCTAGCATCAGTAGTAGAGACTAAGGCTACTTTAAACAAAGATTTTAGCAAGATTAAGCCTAACTTGTAGTTTGTAATTGGATTTAAGGAAATCATGATGAGGATTGACGAGATGCCTTGGGAATTAGATCAAAGGTTGAAGTGTCAAATTTGAGAAGCTAACATGCAGCTCACAGATGGTCAACATTGCGAGTGGTTTATAGCTTCACTTCTACCCCACTTGAGAATTTCTCTATTGTAATAGAAGATAGGAACATAGGCAGAAGCTTTGGAAATCATGATGATGTTGCATGCAATGCCTATTCAGGATGCGACCTTGGGGGTACAACAGATCCACTCTCAGTTATAGAGCCTCTACTTAGAGTTGCAGAGCTTGAAGAAAGACAAGGAGACTAAACCAGAGGTGCACACGGAAGTCTGTTGTTTGAGGTGCAAGAGCGAGGGGAATGATAAATAACACTATCATGTATTCACTAATTATATTACAAGAGGGGGATGAATTCCCTTGATGCTGGAAGCCCTAGCAGGTCCAAGCAAGGGGGCTTTTCTATGGTGCACTATTTGTCAAGTTGTTGGACAACATGCGACAGATAATTATCACTTACTTCAAAAGTTTGTCTAGACACTCAGTAGTTTTTTTGCAACTTCTGCAAATCAGTGGGCCATGATTAGTGCCACTATCGCAACTATGAGATGATGATGGAATGAACACCTACATACCAAATCTAGGTAGAAATGCGACCTCTAGATCAGGGTGTCGGAGGGGTGCGTGGAGGTTATCAAGGGAGAGGATGAGGTCGAGGAGGAGGAGGACCTGGTAGAGGCCACGGCTAGCTCATCTGTTATAACTGTGGAATGCTAGGGCACTATGTGTGAGACTATCAGAATCAGAGACACCTGTCATGTCTAATGCAGTTGACCATACTATAGAAGAATCCCTAGTGGTGATAGCTAAAATGAAAAATAAGAAAGCGCAACCTCAACAACCTACGCAGAACTTACAGATGATGAGATTTGAGCCCTACCAGGAGGATAAAAGCATGAATATAGTGCTGAGAAGTGGAATAATAACTGGCAATGATAAAGAAAAATAGCCTGAAGAGGATGGATGGGTTTGCAAGGACCCAGAGAAGGAAGTTGGTTTTGATCTGGAGTGTGCTAAGGAAACTTTTATGGAAGCCAAGAAAATATTCGATGAGGCCTCCACCTCTGAAAGTTGGAACAAAGTGCAAGAAACCAGTGCACCTGCAGAGGTTGATCCCTCTGTGCTCACTACATTTTTGGAGACCTGCATAAAATTGATACATGATAGTAAATTTGTGGAAGGCCTGCAAGAGTTAATAAACAAGTGCACCAGCAACGAGAAAGCCCCTGATGGACACCACGTAGTCTAAAAAATTGGAAAACATATGGCATGAACAGGGCATGAGATGAGGCTCACCTCGCATATAAGTGAATATGAGATGGATCAAGTCATCTTGGATTTGGGATCTGATGCGAAGTTTTTGCCAAAAAAACATGGGAAATGATGGGGGGACTTACCCTACAGTGATTTATGATTCAACTCAAAATGGAAAACCAACAGAAGATCATCCCCATGGGTCGATTATATGGAGTAACTGTTGATATAGAAGGTGCAGGCGCGATGGCCGATTTTGAGGTTATAGAGATTGTTGATGATAGTAATCCATACCCCACACTCCTAGGAATTGATTGGGTCATTGATATGAATGGGGTCATTAATCTGAAGAAGAGGACAATGTCTTTTGAAAGGAAATCACTTCGGGTTGTAGTACCGTTGGACCTTGCAGAAGGGCCACACTATAGTGAACGAGTCCACAATTATGAGGAAAGTGAGGATGGACTAGATCAAATCTACAAAATAACAACTCAAGATCAAGACTGGAGCAATTCAATGGTGAATGGACAGATTGCATGGGCTCGGGAGAGTTTCTGTATCTCTGATTCAGACGAAGAGTTGGAACATTAGCAGAATTGGCTGCGTGAAGTATCCACACTATGGTGCAATATGATGAACCGGTCCATGATTATGAGGAAAGTGAGGATGAACTAGATCAAATATATAAAATAACAACTCGAGATAAATTCTATATCAATTCGATGGTGTATGGAAAAATTGCATGGGACCGAGAGAGTTCTTGCACCTCTGATTCAGATGAAGAGTTGGAACATTGTCATAATCAGCTGCAGGAAGTATCCACATTGCAGTGCAATATGATGACGAAGTTGTTGCACTGTGTGTCATCAGAGGTAAGAAAAATACCCTACTATGATGGTTTAACTTAGATAAGTTTTTGGATGCATTTGAGTGTGAATTCCCTGAGGATCACCGCTTCCAAGCATTAGATTTGGCACTGCACGACATGCCTGTATGATGGTGGGGTACGCATAAATATAGTTTTGATGGATGGAAAGATTACAGAAGGATGATGAAGTTATGGTTTGGGTGTTCTAACACTCGATTGACCATGAAATATAATGATAATGATGATCCGTGTGATCACTTAGCAAAATGGACTAAAGCTTGGGGAGCAAAGCCGCAACCAGAGTAGGTACACATATTTTTCCATACTTTGGATACAATTCCCATGAACTGGTATATGGAAACAAAGCTCTACCATGGCACCACAGAGTGGGATGTACTCAGGGAAGGATTCTTATTGACCTTCAGTTTTGAAGATGAATTTTCAAGCATCGATGAAGCACTACAAGAAATTAAGGTGGTTATCTTCAAAACACTGCAACAACCCATGGAATGGGTCCAACTAGATTGGAGCACCCAGTTGCGCCACGCGCTGGAATGTTATAATGTAACTGTTGAAGAGGAGGATGAACATCCGAGAACCATTAACATTCCATAGGTAGAAGGGAATCGCGAAGTTGAGGGCCTACAAATAGACAACCTAGACATCACCGCATCATTGAAGACAAAGCAAATAAATATTGGCACTAAAGCAGAATGAAAGTTTGCAAAGATTGGAGATTATTGGGATGACACTACTGTGAATAAAGTTATTGAGTTACTCCACGAATATCAGGATCTCTTCCCTACCAAGTTTTTGGATTTGAAGAGCATAAGACGATTTGGGCGTTATGAAGATTACTCTAAAACCAGACGCAAAGCCTATTAAGTAGAGGCCGTATTGCCTTAATCCTAAATGCAAGGAAAAGGTTTGTCAAGAATTGGATAAGATGCTAGAGGAATTATAGAACTAGTTGAAGAATTTGATTAGGTGAGCTTGATGGTGGTTTAGGAGAAGAAACAGAAGGGTCAAATAAGGATTTGTGTAGATCTATGGAAGCTTAATGATGCATGCATCCATGGCCCATTCCCGACACCATTTATAGATTAAGTGCTAGACAATGTTGGAGGGCAGGAGGCCTACTCATTTACTGATGGGTTCTCTGGGTATCATCAGATCAAGATTGCACCAGAGGATAGGAGAAAAACGACCTTTGTGACGGAATGGGGTTGTTTTCAGTAAACTGTGATGTCGTTTGGACTTAAGAATGCGCCTGTGATATTTTCCCACTTAGTCATCATAACATTCAAGGAGTTCATTCATAAGTTCATAGAAGTATACTTTGATGACTGTACAATGTTCGGATTAGTAAAGAGCCATGTAGCAAGTCTATGCCTAATGTTGGATACATGTCGCAGATACCAGATTGTGTTAAATTTGAAGAAATTCATATTCGGTGCTCCCTTTGGGATCTTGTTGGGTCACGTGGTCTACAAGCAAGGGTTGATGGTAGATGTTGCAAATATTACAGTAATTGTGAATTTGGGGGTGTAGAAAATATGATGGTAGGTTAACCCGATAATGCAATATAAATCAAAGAAGAATACTATAACCTACTTATACTATCAATTTGTGGAAGCTTAAAGATCGAGCTGAACAATATAACCAAAAGAATCAGAATCAATGGCACAATACACATGAAAATACTTTGGGTAAAGGCTTAGCTAAAAACCCCACACTATTGTATTATCATACATGGTGGAAATACATAGGAATTATACAAAGCCTTAGCTTTCACAACTAGCCAACTCTCAGTACAACCCTCACACATGCTCACAAGCAATATTGGCTTCTCTCCAGCCTTCCTCTCTCCCCTCCAAGCTCCTATTTCCTTGCATTGTTCCTTGTGGATGATTATCCTTCTACCAAGTGGAAAACCAGTCCCTCAAAACTGCACAATCCTCGAGGATAAATCCTTGACTGCATGCATGAGTTTTCTGCATGAGAAAACACATGCAACCGATAGTACACTGTCCTTGAACATTAATATCAACTGGGTCTTTCTCAGAATAGACATACATGAGTTTCTGATGACAGAATATTCAATTAACTGGAGTAGCATTAGTTGAGTGCATTGATGCATCAACTGAATGTTAACTCACTATTAGTTCCTCAAACAATTTGAAACTAATTTAACTGGACTTAACTCAATAAACTGAGTTAACTAATTACAACTCAAATATAACTTAAACGTATCTCCTTAGTTTAAGGGACAACTCTTACAAGACTTTAGAAAGACTTCTAACTTGAATTTATCCAACTAATTAATTTAAAGTAAATTAATTAATTATTTCCAAGTAGCTGTTAAGACTAAATTTGATTTTAATTCACAATTTAATTCAAGGACAAATTAAATTGGAATATTCTTGTTTCCATATTTCAACACTCCCTCTCAACAAGAAGGGGATTATCTGCCACTCCGATCATTTCTAAATGGAACTCAAATTTACACTTTGACAATTCCTTCGTCAAAATGTCAGCATCTTGCTCCTCTATCGAAATATACTGCAGCAATATGATACTCCTTACTACACAGTCTCTGAGATGATGATACCAGATGTTGATGTGCTTGGTCCTATCATGAATTACTAGATTCTTAGAGAGTTTGATACAACTTTGATTATCACAAGAGATCGCAGTTGGATCCATCCTATGATCAAACAAACTAACTAGGATTTTCCACATCCAGATGGCCTCACATGCTGCCTAACTTGCAGCCATGTATTTTTCCTCTGCCGAGCTGAGTGCAACTGACCTCTGTTTCCTACTGTACCAAGAAATTTCTGTTGACCCAAGGTTGAAAATCTCTCCTGATGTGCTCTTCCAATCTGACGGACTCCGTACCCAATCTGCATTAGTGAAAAATTGTAGCTTCACTCCCTCTATCTATCTGTACCATAATCCATATAGATATGTGCCTCTGAGGTATCTCAATACATGCTTTGCCACCTTCTAAAACATCTTGGTAGGCTGAACCATTGCTTGACTTAGCTGGTTCACCACATAGCACAAATCTGGTCGTGTGTTCACTAAGTACATCAATGAATCCACAAACTGCCTATACACAGTAGCTTCTACAAGTTCTCTTGAAGTAACAACTTCCATCCTCCAGTTACCTGCTAGAGGAGTTTGCATGGGCTTGCACTTCTCCATGTGGAATCTCCAAAGTATCTTGTTGGAATACTTGTCGTGAGACATAAACAACTCCCCTTCCTTCTGCCACACTTCCATGCCAACGAGGTAATGCATGAGGACCAAGTCTTTCATCTCAAATTCTCTTGCAAGATCCTCCTTGAAAGACATGATCAACTAATCATCACCACTCAATATGAGATAATTAACATAAAGTATGATGATCAACAACTTACCTTTCACTACGATGTGGTACAGCTTCGCAACCACTTCACTCTTTGTGAAGCCCAGCCCGGTGAAGTAGTTGTCTATCCTAGTGTACCAAGCAAGAGGTGCTTGCTTCAGCCCATACAATGATCTCTTGAGTCAGGACACACACGACTCCTGATCGAAGGTCTCAACACCTTCCAGCTACTCTATGTACACCTCTTCCTTAATCTGGTCATTGAGGAATGCAGTCTTCACATCCATCTAATGGATATTCCAACCCATTTGTGTGGATAGTGCCAACATAGATTTGATAGATGAGTACCTTGGGAGAAGAGAAAAAGTCTCATCATAGTAAATCCCCTAAACCTATGAAAATCCACAGGCAACAAATCGTGCCTTATGCTTTTCCACACTACCATCAGTAGCTTGATTTACCTTGTAAAGCCAACAGGAACTCACAATTGATTTGTTCTTTGATCTCAGAACCACGTCTGAAACACTATTATGAACTATGGAGTCATACTCCTCCAACATAGCATCAAACCAAATTAGTTGCTTCACTTCTTCCTCAAAGGAAGATGGCTTGATCTCAACACATTCCTTAGCAAGGGCCATGTATCTAGTGTACCTCTTAGGTGACTTCCTCTGTATGCGCTGAGAAGATGGTGCTCCCACATTCTCTCTTGCATCCTCCAACAATCTGCTAGCTTCTCCTGTGTGCTTCCGTCCATCTTTGGAAGACTCTACTTGAGTGGATGTCTGCATTCCTGGAACCTCTGCATGTCATTGCTCCACATCAGTGTGAGGCTCCTCCTCCTTAGGAATCAACAGTTCCTTCATACCTTGTAGTTGGATCTTCCTCTCAAGGGAAACTTGCATGGCCTTCTACTCATCAAACTTGAGATCTCTGTGAACCACTATCCTCCAACTGGTGGTAGTACACCCGATAGTTGTGAGGTGTATCAGTGTACCCCACAAGTTTCCCCAACTTTGTTGTTGGTTCAAGCTTCTTCTGTGCATCCCTTGTCACATGGAAATATACTGATGAGCCAAAGAACCTAAAGTGACCCACATCTGGTCTCTTACTAGAAAAAGCTTCCTCTTGTGTCTTCATCCCAAGTATGCGATGTGGGCTTCTATTCTACAAATAGACCACTATGTTACATGCCTCAGCCCACAAGTGAAGTGGTAGGCCTTGGTCATGCATCGTTTCCCGTGCTGCCCCTACAATAGTTTTGTTCTTCCTCTCGGCCACCCCATTCTACTGTGGGTTATGAGCTGCTGTCAAATCTCGTTTAATTCCTTCCACTGCACAGAAGTCCTTAAACTCTTGAGAGACATATTCTCCATCATTGTTGCTTCTCAAGGCCTTGATCTTCTTCCTTGACTCTTTCTTTACCAAAGCTTTGAACTCACAAAACTTTGTGAAAGTTTGGTCCTTCTTCTGCATGAAATAAATCCAGCATTTACGAGAATAGTCATCATTGAAAATCACATAATACCTTTGCTTCACTGTGGATGCCATCGAGAATGGTCCACACAAATCAATATGAACTCACTCTAAGAAGCCTTTGCTCAACTGTCTCGATCATGAAAGGAAGACTTGGTGTACTTTCCCAAGGTACAACCTTTGCATGTGTCAACTTGCTTAAGTTTACCTTTGGGAAGTCCTATAGATATCTGTTGCATTATCTTCAAAGTCCCATGATGCAAATGGCCCAATCGCTTGTGCCACAACTCGCTAATGTCTTGCCTTTGCACCAATTCTTCTTTCATACTCAATGATCCACAATCATCTACCTCTAGTTTATAGAGATTATTCACCTGAATCCCTATCCTCTTGGTCTGACCCGTTGCTGTGTGTCTTAGGAACACCTTTACTTTACCGAAGACAACATCGTAGCCTTTGTCCTCCAACATCGCGACCGATACCAAGTTCTTCTTCAGTCCAAGAACATACATCACATCTGTCAAGGTTAGAGGAGCTCCATTCTCCCTTTGAAAAGCAATCATGCCCACTCCTAAAACACTATACCTTCCATCATCACCCATCTCTATGCGCATCTTGAGGTCTTTCTCCTCCAAGGCACTGAATAAATTTTTATCACTGGTCATGTAGAATGAGGATCCACTGTCAAGATACCAGACATAACCCATCATCAATGACTCCATGCATGCAATGAAGGTAAATTCCATTTCTAACTAAGAGGCTAATGCCTCACCTTCCGATCCTTTCGAGGATCCCTTCTTGGACTTCTTCGATGGGAAATTAGTCGCATAGTATCCCATCTTCTGACAATTAAAGCGTCTTACTTCAGACATGTCACCTTTCTTCCCTCCATGAGAAGTATTCAATTTGAAATGGGAAGCCTTCCCCTTCCCTTTCCTTGCCTTACTTGCTAAGGCCAGATTTTCTTCATCATCATTCTTGGATGAAGAACCATCTCATGTGCTCCTCCTGATCTCCTCTTGCATAATATCTGACCACAGTCGTTCCCAATCCTATAGTTTCTCCCCTCCATTCACAAAGTCCTGGCAGCTATTCCAACCCTTTGGAAGGCCAAGGAGAGTGAGGCTTACCATATCATCATCAACAGTAGTTATTTCCACACTACCAAGCTCATCTCTGCAGGTGGTGAGCTTGTTCAGATATGTGGAAATAGCATTGCCCTTCTCCATCTTCATTCTTCGAAGCTTATCTTGGAGCACCAATTTCCTCTGGTCACTATTGTTCTGGTAGAGGTCCTTCAATGTCTTCCACATTGAAAATGGAGTATCGTTCCCATGGATACTTGAGACAATATGGTCTCGAACTCCCTTAAGGATGATCCGTCTTGCCTTCACTACACACTTCTTCCACTTAGCCAACTCTTATGCATTAGTTGAAGTTGGCTTTGGGATTTCTTGATCAATTAATTCCTTCAAGCCATTGTCTTCTAATACAACCTCCATTCTATCTTTCCATGCTATGTAATTTGAGCTACCTTCCAAGGCATACTCGAGTCTCAAACCATATAACGCAATTGGATAACATTGAAGTATGATATGAATTCAATTTGTACCTGTAACCCCGAACTTCAAAACTCAATTTCTCTTCTCAGTATACTATTCATAGCTTCGATACCATGTAGAAAATTTCTACAAATCTAGCTCTGATACCATGTATAAAATCTAATGGTAGGTTAACCTGCAATATAAATCAAAGCAGAATACTATAACCTACTTATACTATCAATTTGCAGAAGTTTAAAGATCGAGCTGAACAATATAACCAAAAGAAGAAGAATAAATGTCACAATACACATGAAAATGCTTTGGGGAAAGCCTCAGCTAAAAACCCCACACTATTGTATTATCATATATGGTGGAAATACATAGGAATTGTACAAAGCCTTAGCTCTCACAGCTAACCAGTTCTCAGTACAATCCTCAAAAATGCTCACAGGAAATCTTGGCTTCTCTCCAACCTTCCTCTCTACCATCCAAGCTCCTATTTCCTCACACTATTCATTATGGATAATTATCCTTCTACCAAGTGGAAAACCAATCCGTCAAAACTGCGCAACCCTCAAGAATAAATCCTTGACTGCATGCATGAGTTTTCTCCATGAGAAAACACATGAAAATGATAGTGCACTATCCTTAAACATTAATATCAACCGAGTATTTCTTAGAATAGACATGCATGAGTTTTTGATGAGGGAATCTTTAGTTAACTAGAGTAGCACTAGTTGAGTGCATTAATGCATCAACTGACTGTTAACTCACTATTAGTTCCTAAAATAGTTTGGAACTAATTTAATTGGACTTAACTCAGTAAATTGAGTTAACTAACTACAACTCAAATATAACTCAATCTTGTCTCCTTAAATTAAGGGATAACTCTTGCATGACTTCAGAAATACTTCTAACTTGAATTTCTCCAACTGATTAATTTAAAGTAAATAAATTAATTATTTCCAAGTAGCTGTTAAGACTAAATTCGATTTTAATTCATAATTTAACTCAAGGACAAATTAAATTGGTATACTCTTGTTGCCATATTTCAACAAGAGGCCCCAAGGAATGTTAAGTAGTTGTGTACGACGCTGGTGTTAGAGCCTAGATTGACCTTAGGCTGAAAGAAGACAATCCTAGGATAACCACAAACCAAGCTTAGCCCTACCAGGTCAAGAGGGCTCTATCCTTATGAATCTTAGTCAATATGACTAGATCAGATATGGATTTTAGGCTAGGTATAGTAGCTCTAGGGTTTATGATTGATTTTTTTGGGGTTTTTTCTAGATCAAATGAAGCCAGGCAATTTTGGGCCTAGGAAATTAAGTTAGGATGCAGGGTGTTCTATGGGGCAAGGTAGGTAGGTGCTTTGGCACTTGAATTGAGTGAGATGATAGGTCTAAGACTGGTGAGGAGTTGAGGAAGGAATTCAAAGATCATGTATCCTTCTCAAATAGTAAAAAACATAGAAAACTAAATGCCTTCCCAAGGCAGAGCACCGTAAACAATGAATTCTACCTATCTATCTTGATATCATTCAACTAGAAGCAATGAATTAGATTGTGGAATACATGAAGCATGTGAAAAAATGATAACAGAAGAAGAAACTACGTAAAAACACCATACCACAAGTATCCCATAAAAATAGTTGCAAATCGTGGTTTATTTCCTTGCCAAGCTGCTGATAATGGTATACAATGTAGCTCAAAGCATCCAAGAGAGTCCAACCTTTGCTAATGACAAAAAAAATACATAATATATACATCAAATCACCTATGCTAGCCAACATGGGTCGAAACCAAGAGAAAAGGAGTTGTTACAACCATTTCCAAATAGGGAACAATAATATAGGCAGTGGAACAACTTGCCTCTATAAGCATGGAAATTGATTCATTGACCCCAAAACCACCTCAAACTAATGAATCTACCCTCTAATATCATCTCAATATTACATTTACATGATAGGTCATTAATTACAATCATAAAATCATCCATGAAGGTAGAGAAATTGAACTTACAATAAGAATAGGTGAAAATTTGATTTTCTGGAAAACTGGTCAAAAGCGCAGCGTCATTAGCCAAAAGCGCAACACTGTTTTCCACCCAGTTTTGAAGGCCTTCCCCTTAGTCAAATTGAGCCCAAGATGTCTCATTGGAAATGTCTCCCTATCTTGTTTCTGGAAAAAAATTGAATTTTTGCATTTCAAGGTCATTTGCCCCCTCAAAGCTCAAATCTCCCAAGGTTGCTTCTGTGTGTCCAAAAAGAGGTAGAGAGGTCATTTTTTGGTAGTTTTTGGGCCTTTTGGTGACCTAGTTTTGCTCTAAAACTTCTGAAATTTTTAGGGATGAATGCTCTCATCATGTTGAATCCAAATATATAAACTTTTACTCCAACAAGTGGTCCAGGGAAAAGCATAGTGCTAGTGGCGCTGCGCTTTTGGGTCGGTTTTCTATTTTGAAACTTGCAAAATTTGAAAAATGCAAAAAATCATCAAAATTTGCCCGATTTCGGCATGGAACACCACCATCAGCTGCTTTGATGGGCTAGTGATGATTCAGATAATATCTTCAACTTATCTTGCTCCTTTTTTCTCTTTAAAGCCTCCCTCAACCTAGCTTTAAGCTTCCTAATCCTTATGTTACAGATTTTGCTGCGGGTCAAGTAATGGTAGGCCATGTGGCGAAGCATCTTCTTATCCTTGTTGGCCTTCTCAATCAGCCCTTCAAGGTGTACGTTGGCCCTTTAAAGCCAATTTTCCCTATCATTCTCAATCTCTTGTTCAATTGAAGTCAACTTGACGTTAGCCTCCTTACCCTTTTTCCTATTTTCTTTGATCATTTGCAGCTCCATGAGGATTTGCTTGTCGCTCAATTGTTTGTTTTCCTACTCTAAATATCTGATAATGAACTTAGCTCTCTCTAAGTTATTTGACAAGGATTGTATTTCAACATCTTGTTCCTTTATGATAATGTCTTTGACAGTCTTTGGATCCTGAGCTTCCAAGTCAATAATGTCAACTCCATCATGACTAAAGTGCTGCTGTGGCTTCTCATGCTCAACAAGACTAAAATCTCTTTCCTGCTCATTACTAGGATCCTCTTCTTGCACCTTTTCTTTTCCCTTTCTTTTTTTCTCAACCTGTACCTGTTTTGTTGAAGTACGCGGCAAATCCCCTTACACACCTTGTGGAGATAGCATTTGCTTGTGGCCTAATGATGAAGGCAAGACCCCTTCCACACCTTGTGGAGATAATATTTGCCTAGCAGTTGCAAAAACGTTTCCTATCACCCTTCTTATATGTCAAAAACACTGGCACTCCAACAATTTCATTCTCTTTGACATTTTTATGGCTTGAAGGTCCACCTTCTTCATGATGTCCCGATGAAAAGATTTGAGGGCCTTTGAACATCTCATGATAAACGAAAGTCTCCCATGGCATGTTAAGGAGGCTCAGGTGGTGAAGAACAATGATTTTGATCAAAGAGTAATGGTAAATGCTATTCAAGTGCTGGGGTTATGGCTTCCTTTGTACAATATGTGCCATCTTCTCGATGTTTCTAAACATGAAGTAAGGGATATTCATCATCTTTACTCTAGTGAAATGCATGAGAAGTCTAATGCGGTAGGCATACAACAGGTAGAACCTACATTCATAAGTGAAGTACTTGATAATGATTTTCATTAATGGGGCATACCTGTCTTCCAAAAACTTGAAGGGGAATACTCTATTCATTTTTCTTTGTATCTAGCCTTGATGTAAGGCTCATAGTACTCCTCATCGATATCCTCACCTTTGTACCAATTTTCACCCACATCTGGAATTCTTGTAGCCTCTGAGATGACAGCTGGTGATATGGTGAATGTTATTCCGGCAAGGGTTACTTCATTATTGTGCAAATGAGTCACAAATAGCCTAGCCAACAAATGATGAAATCTGATTCTTTCTATCATTTCACAAAAATCAAAGCATGCCTGGTGTTTAAAGCAAGAAATGGCAAGTGGACATGCTTGTAACTCCTTCAAACTAGTAGGCTCTTCTCTGATTATTCTTCCTCCTTTATGAGGCTTCCTCTATTGCTTATGTCTCTCCATGGAACTATCACTGAGTGTCTCTTCTTCATAATGATATTCATTGTCTCTTACCATTGTTTTTCTGTGGCTGTTAACTATGGTTTTGTATGGGTGATGATGGGATAGGGTGAAGTAATGAAATGAACGGAGTGAAGATGAAGGGATATTTGAGAGTATGATGTGTGGACAAGTTTTTAGGCATGAGTAGGGTTTTAGGGAGAGTGGGTAGGGTTTGTAGGGTTGATGAATAGTGTAAGTAGGAATTTAGGGAAAAATATGAGGGGAATGGGATTTAGGAAATATGACATGTGGGAATGAGGTTTAGGGAATAATGGCAAGTAGATGAGGTATACAAATACTAGTGATATGAAGAAAACTAGGGTTTTAGATTTAAGTATGTGAACCGTCAAACTTAGCAAACAAAACCCTAACTGTCACGCGGAATGAGTTATACTTGCGGACAAATCTAACCTTCCTAGGAGTCTAAGACTCTCTAATGACAAACAAACCAAATAAGAGCTATCCTTCTCTAGATACACATCATTTTACAAGAATTCAAATGTTCTCGATCTTACCTTAGGTCCAATGCTTTGTTGTAGTAGTCCAGTCTTGTTGATCCGGATGAGCTCCTCCTTCACCTTCAGACCTGCGTTCACTAACAAGGCAAACAATTACATAGCATCTGAATATTCATTATAAAACAAAATATATCTATCATACTGACCAAGGAATGCATGAAATAATCCATTAACAAATCATTGAGAAGAATGGACTTATTTGTATTAA